>UELX01003697.1:0-21855 GCA_900480035.1 Eupelmus urozonus
ATATATATATATATATAATATTAAATATCAGAGCCCTTCGTTGACGATCCACATAAAGAAATTAGCAAAAACAGCTTTCCAAATATTTTCAAACAAAATCTATGACGATTTAGATTTTCAGACTGGGATGACTAAATTATCTGCTTTACTAAGATTATAACGGGTTTTAAATTAAAACTTACTTTGATTAATTTAGTTTATTCTTAAATATTAATTAAATTCTAAATTAGTCTTTATAAATTTTTCTAAATCGTGGAAGTCTCTGTCACAAGCACTTACAAGCTTATATAATCTGACCTAAATTCTTTTGTGGCAAATATGAATTGTGATAGTTTTACAAATAAATTAAAACAGGATCTTCTTCGTATAATATGCTCGTCAAAATAAATATCAAGATATTGATTATTTTTATATCGCAGAAGTATAAATAACAATCTCGGAACCAAATAAAAAGGTACTTTTTTGTTATCTATGCATCAGAATTTGATGTAGCCACTTGAATTATTTATCATTAAATAAATCTATCAGTTGTCTGTGGCGCACTAATTTCACTTCCCTAGATAATCTGGAACAGTTTAATTTAATAAAGTATGATGCTAGAAATTATAACTACAATGTGAATCCCAATGCGTCTTGAATTTTTTTATATTAGTAAAGTCTACATTATATTGATATTATTATTAACATAAGTATTATTTTCTGAGTAAAATATTTTTATTTTTCCAACAGGATGATGTTATTTTGCAGAATATAAGTATGAGTAAGTCGGAAATAGTTGATTAATAATTTATGTTAACCAACAAAAGAAATTTAATGAAAATTTTTCTAACTAGGTATGCGTTTTCTTTTGCATCTCTAATTTTTACTTTACTTACAATTTTACAAAACAACTAACTATAGAAATAAATTTAATATAACGAATTAGTTGTTGATACACGGAGAGAATTTTTTTTATAAAAATTATAAGGAATGTCATGATAGATCTGGAGCGGGTTGCAGCAATCCAAAAATTTGTGAAAATCACAGTTAAAAATTGTTGTACCGGAGTGCCACATTTTTTACCATTGAGCACAGCAATTATTATCATTATTTCCACAATTTTTTGGGTTGCTGTTTACCGTGATATTCCCTGTAATTTTTATAGAAAAATTCTCTTAGTGTACACGTATATTAAAAAAAAATATTATTAACAACAATAATAACTTTTAATCTATTAAAGGAATTTTTAATATTCTTTTTATTTAAAAAAAAGAATTTAAAAAATCGAAAGATATTGCTTGTTTGACTAAAAACACCTTACACCTATTACTTTATTTTTTATATTCTCTTGATTCTCTTGATATGTTTTGTTTGATATCTTTAATCGTTTAATTATTATAAATTTATCTGTCGTTATGATTGCTTTTCTTCGAAAAGTAAATTTATACAAAATTTATAAATAAATGGCTTTGATAACGCACAAAAAGGTTTTCTTGAAAAAGTTAATATTTACAGCAGCGTACACAAAATAAGAAAAATGATTGCGGTAAATATCTCATCTGATAGTAACACTTTTACAGACATTTTATGTTTATTCGAATTATACATTTTTTGATCTTTTTTAATCAATGCTTTGAGTTTAAAAATGTAATAAAGAAAAATAATGTGAAGTTTTTACTGATCCACAGAGGAAGCTTTGTAGCAGTAAAAAACTTCTACTAATCTATAGGTACTTAATTCTCTCAAACTTAAATTAATTGTTTCAATAAAAAAATACGTGCTAAATAAAGTATTACATTAAATTATTCAATTTTATGTAAAAATAATATTTATTGTTTGTAAAATACATAATAAAATATTAATGATATAATGATCGCAGTGGAATATTATCTTATAGTATAAAAAGGATTGATTACAAAACTTTATCAATGAGCGAGTACAGTAGTTTTGAAAACAATATGTGAAGTATATTGTTCTGAATGGAGACGCCCCTTGAAAATTATTTGTATGATTTTTCGATTTTTAGAATTCAGTTTTGTGCTTTTTATAATACTTTATGCTTATAATATAATTAATTCTAATCTAATATTTTAAATAATTAAATTTGTTCATGTAAAAAATGATTTTCAGTATATTATGATGTTTTAAGTCATGAAGGCTTACATGTATGTACAATAAGATCCCTTTTGCATGAACTTTTTCAATTGTTTTTCTAATAAAACATATTGACAAGTACAAGGACGCTATGACATATAGATCCAAAATAACAATACAACAAAAATTTTGAACTTCATGGTCCATAAAATATGCCGTTAAACTGCCATCAAAATACCTTGGTAACCCTCCAAGAATCCGTATAATACCTGTGGGAGCTACTGCGGTAATTTAACGCGCATAGAAGTCGGAAGTTTGACATAGAGTGAGAGTAGAGGCGAGAGTTTAATCACCTAATTGATGCAAAGCACATAGAAAAGGAGCATCAGCTTATAGTTAACAGGCCATCATTGCGATTGCGCATGCGCACATTCTGTTAAGATTAATGGCTCGGCTGAGATTCATCACAGTGGAAGTACACTAACGGATACATCACCTGTCCAATTTATTGAACGACTTTGATATAGGAACTGAAAAAAAAACTATTTTCAATAATTTAGAGTTTTTAACAAAATGTGCATTTGTGATTAATGTTATTTATATAATTATTTGTATCGATAAAATGACAATGTACTGGTTGACCCAAAAGGAATCTTAAATACCTATACAGAAGTCTCGTATATTTACATTCATTTTTTGCATGATACTATTTACTTACAAAATATATTTTACATGAAAGATGTTTAATTTTAAAAAGTTACATAATTTAACTAAAATAATATTTTCTTATATTTATTATCTAGATGGACATTGTTTTTATAGATTTAAATGGTCTGAGATGATTTCTTACGAAATGAAAACGTATGGGGAAAATGAAATATGAAATTCTGCAGAAGTAGATTTTACTTAACAGCATTTATCTCACTAAACTTGACTAGCTTTATTCACTTTACGGTCAGTAGTCTTGGGTAATTGCGAGACATGCTGATATGTGGGTTCAAATAATCTGTTTGACAAAGTGAGGGTCCAAATCTATGCCATGTTGGAAAACTTAAGCTTACTCTAAAGCCCTATTCTAAAGAAATTATGGTTAGAAGGAGAAACCATAAAGAATAAAATATAAAAATAATATAAATAAAAATTAGTATGAATGCAAAGTTATTTCCTCTTGACATATAAATTGCATGAATTAGTTAATTCTGTTTATTTAGTTTAGTGTAATTTAGAATTTTTTATTACTAATTGTAACGTCTATATAATCTTGTCATAACAATAATCTATAATAATTCTATTACCCCAATTACCATTTATCTATTTTGTATTCTATATCTATTTATTTTAAGGCATCGCAGCTATTTTATGTCCTCAGTATAGTCCATAATACTATTTGAATTTATTAAGGTAATAGAATAAACGCTAAAAATAAGATCGAAGAAAAGTGTAAGCATAGCTATATAAAAATATTATTTATTCTTCATTGACCAATTATCTCGCGCCTAATATTGTTACTCAGTTAAGTTAGCTATATACATACCTAATATTACCTAATAAATTCAAATAGGATTCCAGACATTACATAGGATGCAGAGAGTGTACATAACAATTTGGAACGCGCTGCATTATTATTACGCTGTATTGAGTATATTTATTGTACAACAATATTTAAAAAAAGCTATTCACATAGTTAAATACTCACCGCATTCTATTTTATATAATGAATCAAACTATTTACAAAACTTGAGACTTCATAATTGAATGACTAAAAAAGTAATTTTTAAATTTTCTATCTGCATAATTCAGTTTATTATAGGAAAAAAATTGAATTTATTCATTCTAAAATAATAAAAAGTTATTCAAATAATGAATAATATACTCTACAGTCAAATAAAATGACTTCTCAACTTTAAAAAATTGTTTTGTCAAAGCATTCAACAAGGAATTTCCCCATCCCCATGCTCACTTAGCTTCATTTGCTTCATTACGGCTTAAACTCGTTCAAACTTTCCATAACTCAAACATTCTCCCTTTGCTTTCAGTCCGCAAGGAAAACGAGGAGCTGCTAAATTCGCTGAACCGAGACTCATCGGTGCCACTAAACGCGAGCACCTCGGCTCCGCTCTGAGTCGAAGAATCGCTCCAAAAAAAAAACGGCCGAAGCACCTCATCGATCTCTCTTCTTCGAGCTGCGGAAGACACTCTACTTAAAAAATAGGCGTTTAGCGAAAATACTCGCATAGTACGTATGCGTGTCTGTATATGCGTGCGCGCGTGGGTGTATAATCGAGCGTATATATGTGTATAATAAGCTGTTATCGGTCCCTAGTCGCGTAGTTAGTGCGGGCGTTTGTACAGCTGCTACGGCTCTCGAAGGTTCGGGCTCGGAGAAAGTCGGCGAAGGCGACGATCATCACCGTGGGACATGAGTTTCGCACTGTTATTCCGTCACTCTCCCCCCCTTCCGTTTGCCATTACGCTCATTTGTACAGCTGGGATTAAAGTTATTTCGATCGAGCGAAGCTTTTTTCTTTGAGATGTCAAATAAACTGGCGTTTGGAGGAGATATATTGGATGATCAATTGATGATCGAGCTGGAGAGGTTGATTTCATTGAATTTGACTTACGCCAAAATTGTCTTGGAATTTGCGAGAATATTTGTGGCAGGATTAATCGCAACTTACCAAGTTTGCGTTAAATGACGTATACGATTGTTGCAATAAATGTATTACGAGATTATGTGCATGTAGGCTTGTTAATCGTAGTACAAATTGGTAAACAACGGATAATCCAGAAATATTCATAGATCTACGGGTGATGATTAAAAGAAATGATATTGTTACTTGAAATAAATCGGATTGTTCTTTATAGAACTAGCTGAAGTTCAATCCACGAAATATAAAATACAGTTAGAAAAATTGTGAGTTATTTGATTTTTTAAAACTGCTGGGACATGATTCCCAAAATTGTATAGCCAGTACTTATGTAAATCAGAAAAAATATTATATTTTTTAAATTACAAATGAAAATGTTGATATGAAAATGGTCTTAAAACATCTGAAATAAATAATTTGAAATTTTTAAAACATGAATGAAAATACATTCATGAACAGGTTAATCGAAAATTTATAAACCAATTTTTATTATCTTTTTCAAATTTTTAAAAATTTATTTTTTCTATAACTTAAGAAGTATTGTAAACAGTAAAAATAAATTTTATAATTTTTTTTATAAATATTTTTTTTAAGTTTGAGTGAACCTGTTAATTTATTTCAATATTTGGAAGATAAGTAAAATCAGTTGAATTGTATTAAAAAATTAAAACAATATTTTTTATCTAAAATACATGTTGTGATTCAATATTTTTAAAGGTCAGAAAACTTATATTCAAGGCTCTGTTGCATCTCTTAAAGCATTTTCAAATAATAAATTTTCAAAAATATTTTTCAAACTTTATTAGATAATATTACATTTTGCCATTTATAATCATGTTTTTTTAAATAATTTGGATTCAACTTAAAAATAAGATGTATTTGAAAAAAGAAATGTATTTGACGACGACATAAAAATTACCATACATGGATAATCAAGTTAAATTTGCTTATGACCATTCTTATATTCAACTAGATACTATTGACATTGAACAAAAATCATATCTAATGTTACAGAAAGTATTCAACAATTCTCAACATTTCCAAAAACTATTATATAAAATAAAAAATATACATAAACTCATAAATTATGAGGAAATATGAATTATTAACAAAAATTGTTAAAATATTTTTCAACAAGGGTTATAAATCAAAGTATATTAATGACTATAAATTTAATAAATATTTTATCTATAAAAAGCTTTAATTCTGTGGTTCATGGATCTTATTAGACGTATCTCAATCTTTGGCAGAAAAAGAACAAAACTCTTCTAAAATTTGATAATCTTTGAACGAACAGGCTTTGGATTATGCTATTCAATTTATGTATATAACTTCATTTATTTTATATGTAATTCTTCATGCTATTTATTTTAATTGATTGATAAAAAAAAGAATATTTAATTTAATAAAAAATTTGTAAGTATTATTTTTGATATTTCTTAAACTGTTCCTTCAAATACTGCAACGCGAATTCTGTAAAAAAACGAACATTATTTGTAAATAAAAGAAAACAAAAGCATTAGGCGATGTCTTCATGAAAGAAATTTTTTTAAATTATTTATAATTTAAAACTGACTAAAAAATATAAACACAATTCTTCAAAATTAAAAAAAAAAAAATTTTATTGCTTTAAAAAATTTAAAATAAAGAATCAAACTAGTTCCAGAACATTTAGATCTAGTAAAATATTTTTGCATCATAGCAAGAGTGATTCATTAAGAAAATGATACTTTAAAAAATTTTTATATTGATTTATTATTTAAAAACAATTTTGTAACATGCAGTGGGAAACATGGACTTTTGTTCGTAAAGGAAATATATAAAAATGATATTTATACAGTAGATATATACATAAAATGAATATTGAATTGATAAACATTTGCTATTCAAAGTTCCTAATAATAACTCCTAAAAGAAGGTTTACTTTTTTAGCTAATAATGTGATGATACTTAAAAAACAAATGATTTGGTTGGATCCATGGTCCACAAAATTTAGTAGTAATCGATTTTCGATTTTCGCACCAGTCTTTTTTAACGAAGGTTATATATAAAATAACAAGGTTTAAATATCATGAAAATGTCTATATGAAAATTATAAAATAATGCTGGACATTAAATTTAACCAATGTTAGTACTTTTTTCAAACTTGTAAATAGGTTGTATTTTGTTAATTTGTACATTACTGTGCCAATTACTACGTTATAAAAAACTTCCAGAAAATTTTAGTCAATAATATACATTATAAATTCAAATAATTTTGCAAATAGCTTGAATTTTTAACATCAATAAGTGAGATAAGTAAATTAAAAAATAATTTTTTATAAATTCAAGGCCAAATATTAATGTTATCCTGACATAGGTAAAAAATGAATTTGATAACATAACGTATGATATATTACGTATTATAAAAGTGACTAATCATAAATATAGTTAATTATTAAGAAAAAGTACGATCAGAGCTGCAAAAGCTTAGGTGCATTTCCTGCGATCTAGATGCTGGCTGTTATTAATTATAAAATATGTAAATATAGATTTAAAAGAAGTTGTAGTTCTTATAAGTCCACAATTTTATTTGAAAATTCACAAAAGATTTAAGTAGCGGGACTGGAGGGAATTAAAAATTCTTTTTAACACTATGGAACAAATTTTCATTTAAACTTAAATAATTGGTTTATTGTTACAAGATAAAAATTTGTTTTACATTGAAAGTAGTTCAAGCATAGAAAGTTTCTTATTTTTTTTTTTTTTTTTTGAGAAACAGAAATTTTTTTAGAAATAAAAATTAAAAAACCCAACGAAATTTTTGAATGAGTTCAAAATGCAAATGATCTAACCAGAGTAAATCGCAAAAAATCTAAACGAATTATCCTGTTGGCTTACAATATAAACGATTACACAAATAATAGACTTTTATAGTAAACCTGCCAAAACAAAAATGACTCTTTAGGGTTTTTTTAGTTTTTTGCACATAACTTTTGAGCTATAAGGCAAAAAATGAGCTGCGCCATTTTTGCTAAATGAGGGCAATGAAGAATATCTGATGATACGAGTGCAAAGACGATATGAATGAACTTAGTGTCTCAGAAAGATAATAATCAAAGAGATAAAAGGTCAGTTTATCCGATTGAAAAATCCTTTTTTACCTCGTATCAATCACAATACTACGCACATGGTAAAATATTAGTGTAAATGCTATGTACCTTACATTTGTCGATTAAAAAAAATTAATTAGTTCAAATTGTATTCTTGAAAATATCCATTTCATTAATGCTGTGTAAGAAGATAATAATTTAATTACCAGACGATCTTATGATAATTATATTCCTGAATGTAATTTTTTTTTAATAATAGGCGAATTCTCTGATGACAAGATTTGATATAAAAAATTGTTTTGAGAAGATTTTATTTTTGCATTTATTTTTTACAAGTAAAGTTTTGTTATTAAATGTGTGCATCTAATAGCGCTCGGCCACTTATAATTAGAACTAAAAGATTAAAATCTGAAACATAAATAACTATAAAAGTTATTCGTTCTTAAAACTTTGTAAACATACTGTATTGTTTTCTGTAAACTTTTAACATTAAAACTTTAATGAATATTAAAATACTTGAAATAGTTGTAATTTTTCTCTTTAATTGCATTAATTAATATAAAAAATACTACACCACGTTAAAAAAAGTATCAGATTAATAAAAAAATCATACCTTGCATTGATAAAGACCCACGCAACTTATTTGCGGGTACGCAGTATGCTATTTAAAAATCCAGATAACATTGTGATAGCGCGGCATAGCCTGAAGTACTAAGAGCCTTAGCCCGGGGCGTTCGATAATTGAGCGGAAAAATGTTTTTTTATCATAAAACGCGTAAACATAAAAATAGACATAGTTATTGCCTAAAATTTTTGACAACGCCAAGAAAATTCTCGTTTTCTTATTCTTCTAATATCGCCACTTGAATTCTGGAACATCTGATAGATATTATGAAGGCCTCTCTACTGCGCTGTAAACCTATTTACTTATTAACATTAATAACTGTAAGCATGACCTATTAAATAATTTATATAATAATCTGATTGAATTTAAATAAATTACAAACAGTTTAAATTAAATATTTTGAGAAATAGAAAATTTTTTATCGTGTGCGATTATATGTTGACAGTATCATTGAGTCTTTGTCGAAAATGTTCAGGTGTATCAGATATTCAAGAAAGTTGTTTGATAATGTATTAGTTCAAAATTTGATTATTTATTTACGTAAATCAACGAGCGTAGAAATCCTTATTACGATAAGTAATTTTATAGATGTGGAGCCGCTGGTTTAGATTATTATAGTATAAGCAAATTTTATACTAGGCAGTGGAAAAATTATAAAATAAAGTTCAAGTTTTGTATTTGATCTTAAGTCGCCGAGCGCCATTGTGAGTATGTATTTTGAAAACTTAATTTCACTAATTTCTTAATCATTCAGCCTCCAAAGCGGATCGTTAGATAGTTCTATCAAACACCTAAAAAATCACGTTTTTCATTTAGCTTAAAAAATATTAAGCACGGTACGATTTCCGTTCCATCAGCGAAGTAAGATCAGGTGCAGGCCCTGATTACAATCATTAGCCATCCAGGCTTGACGATTTTTGTGTAAATAACGTTAATTACAAGTGAATTTAAGAATAAACAAAGGATGGAATTAAGAAAAATAATATACAAAAATAAAAATATATATTACCGCGAGTGCAAATCCAAGATTGTTGTTGTCAATTGTTAAACGATGAATTGCACTGTAGGGTTACCTCGATCGATCTAGCGTATAAATGTTGTAGATAAATTTTGGCAGGATGCAGGTTTGTCACGCCATTAGCTAAAATATGTGGTTTATGGAGAGAGAAGTAAAATGTGGGTAAAATAGAAGTGCATGTAATCGTCTTTAGAGATAAGTAGTAATGTAATAAGCAATTTAATTAATTAAATAAAATACTTTCATTAAGATTTAATCTTAAAGAATATATTTTATTTGTTATTCTCAAGAGGCTTCGATACAATACATATAGTCAATTAAAAGTATAAAAAGTAAACAAAAAATGTTATGTAAATAATAAACGGGGAAGTTAGCTTAACAAGCAAGACTTGGATTTCTAATTTGCGCTTATAAATTCATCAAAAGTTGTTGAAATAAGGAACTTATGAAGTTGAGGTTGGATATATGTATTTATTTATCTGTTTAATATAAAAAATAATTTGATTTATTTCTTAGTGACATAACCATAGATTATTAATATTGTATTTTATCTGATTATTGTGTGCATAACTGTCATGGCAATTTGGCTCACCATTTTTTATGAATGTATAAACAAGAAATAGAATTTTAACTAAAGTAAATATTTCAATTTTGTCTAAAGGATTAAAAGACTTAGTATTAATTATTTAATTAATGATTTTGGGTTATTTCCCTCATTTACTAAATATACATTACTTTTGCTTTTCCTTATGTACTAAATAAATATTTTTAGTTGACTTTATGTACCGTATTGATGCCTTTTAAGCTACATACACATGTAGATGTAATAAATCTTCTGCAAACCACTGTTGTATGCTATTAGGTTTGAAAACGAAAAATCACTATTTTTTAATTATTCTTCGTAATATAGGAAAAGAAAATAAAGAAAGGATTAACAATTCAGTATAAAAAAGGCAAATCAAATAAAAGATATCAATTTAGATTACACCGAAAGTAAATCACGATTATAATCTATTCTTTGGAAATAAATCTAAAAACAAGTCTAAACATAGCTCTATTTATGAGCAGGAAATTGCAAAAATTCGTTATAACAACGTTGATAAGTTTATTACAAGTAATAAACTTTCGAGTTTTATTACAAGTTGATTAAAGGTAATCAAGATAAGATTATGAGTGCCTCGTGTTTTTATTTATATTCATTAAGTAGTGCTTCCGCGTCAATTTGTTATGAACATGTGTTACAGTAATCGTCTCTTTAAAAAGTAGTCAAATTTTTCTACTCTCTAAATTCTTTGATGCTGACATTTTCAAAAGGGCATCTATATTATGAACTTGCGTCATATTGTTAATAGCGTATAAACAGTTGAACGAAGCGCCGTATGAAAATTCTAACAGAAAATTACAAAGCAATTTAAAGCAAAGTACTAAATTATACAACGCTATTACGGAATTGTAAGCATTTAACTAGGTGACATTTTCTAGAGCGAATTCGAGCAGTTTCTGATAAAATATTTGCCGAGCTATTTTTAGATAAGAAAAAAAATCAATCTTCCGCGTGGAAAAATGCTAATAAGAGTAACACACCTTCGAATGAGGCTATCGAAACTAAAATTTTTCAGCGCATAAACGATAATAGCAAGCGTATTCGTGAGGATGCACACCCAGACAGTATTAAACTCACGTACATAAACGTTCGAAAGAAGCACGTGGAAGGTGGCTGTTTGATAGCAAATAATTTTGCTCATACCAATCTTATCGTTCAATGCAATGCAGCAGATCGGTGCATGTACGTAAGCACCTGCGCTAATGATGAATATTCGTGCACACGTGTGTCAGCGAAACTAATCCGTAAGATACCTATTTTCTCCGAGTTTCTGACTACTTAATTCTTACTTGAAAATGTGTTTCGATGACAGTGTAACAATTGAAGATAAAGCAATCGTCGCGAGATGTTGCCGCATACATGTCACTGAATACGTATGTTGTTAATGAAATAATTTCCATTGACTCATTGGATAAACTGGTGAAAGGCCATTAATTATATCGTAATAACTAGCAAATTTATTGCCCATGACAATGTATAAGCAGTAATTGATTGCTGCAGTCTATTGATTTTGCAATAGGGTAGTTAATTAAAATAATGTTATTTTTCTTCTAGCCGACAGATGCGCTTTAGTACTCTATTTAATAATAAGCTTCATGGAAGCTCGAAATACATTTTTACACAGGTTAGCTTTTAAAGCGTAGAATGACACAGTTTCTGTAAGGCATATTTGTGTAGAATACATCGAGATAATGCATATATTTTTTGATTTAATTAAAAAATGTTATAGTGATTTTTAAATAGGATGAATTATTATTATTATTCCAATATTTAAAAATTATTTCATTCTTTCATTCAGCATTACATCAATTTTTTAAAACAAAATAAATTTAATACAAAGAATTTAGAAAGATATAATTTTATAAACGATCTAAAAGTATAAATTCTTTTATCAATTTAAAACATTTGTAGTTTTTGTAATTTTAGAAAATATTTTAGATATTCAATGATTAAATTATTTTCAGTATTTATCTAAGCAATAAATATTATAGCTTTGAGGTCAAAATTCTAAAAAAGAACCTCATATTAAACAAAGTTTCAATTTTTTTATTTATGAGTTTCTAAAATCGTCAAGTTTTATTTTATATTGTTAACATTTTGAAGTATGTACAGAAATATTGAAATTTTTGCTAAATTGAAAGATTTAATAGTTTGAATATGAAATATTTTAAAACTATTTAATACGGTACGTCTAACTTTAATTTTAATTATAAAAGGTTAATTTTATAATATTTCTCATTAAAAGTATTACAGCATTAATTCGATAAACACATAATAAATATAAAATTCTGAATGGTAAATTCGATATCGAAATAACGCGCAGCTTCAAAAGTGATAGATATTATTTTATAAGTGGGATGTACTGTTCGAATTTCTAATATCGTCAAGTAATTTTTACATACGAACGAAAAATACACAGCGAATACTAACTTAACTTGATGAGATATTGAAAAGAATAGTAATGATTTTATTAAAACCACAGTAAGTACTTTTACGATCAGATTTAAAATATTAAAAATAAAAATCAAGAAAAATTTATTACAAACAGAAAATAAAAAAATACCATCAAAATATTTGCGGATATTCGTGAGATTTTTGACGGTTTATTATAAGGAAAAGTTGACAACAACGATGCTTAAAAATAACATACGGTTTTTAATCTTGAAATAGATTGTTGACTAACAACTGTTATACTTTACTTTATTAAGATACATACAAAATATATTGCTCAGCTTATCATATATTTGCTAAAGTATTTTCCCGAATTGAGGGCCTGATGCCTGTGGGGTCTTCCAAAATTTATGAAAAACATCTTTTAACATTACTAATTTTTTCTAGTCGTCTTTTTACTGCTTATATCATTCTTACTTCACCTAATTTTCTTTTAGATATATTACTGTACGTACTCTTTTCTATTATAATATTATCAAATCCCTGCAATTAGGCTGTTTCTAAAGATCGATAATATTACTGTATATATAATAAAGAAAAATAAATGTTATACTATTTTTCAGTGCCAAAAAGAATGTTCTGTTAAATTTTTTCTGAAATCATTTTCTTTCGGCGTAAGTGTACTATAAGAGTCGATTTAATGTAAATAAATGAATAAACAAATATATTATAAGCAGTTAAACATGAAATAGATAATTGAAAAGGCCGACATCATGATGCGGCTGAAATAAATGAACTTCGTTGGCCTTTTTCAAATAGTTACCGAGCTACAAAGTTTGCAAATATAAGTACAGAATGTAACGTATAAAGAAACTGTTACTTCAAATGTTAATTGACGAAATAATAATTATAATAATAATAATAATAATATTTATGTTTATATATTGTAATAACATTTATGTATAATAATCATTATGATGCAAAAATATACATATTAGTTGTCCAATCAACACGTCTTTCTATTTATTTCATTATTACTTAATTCTGCCTCATAGGAAATAAATGAAGTGTAAAAACTCGTACAACGGAAATTCAAAAAAATCTTAAATTCAACCTTTAGTGTATTAAATATTAATACGGGAATAATATATTTTTATTTCAAGTCACAAAGTTTTTTCATAATACCTTTTTATTTAAAGATAACGAAGATTTTATAAAATATTAATTTTATATGTGTATTAAATAGTAAGAAACAATGTTGATAATCTAAAAGATTATATCTTTTTTAATTAATGATTTTTTAATCAATGTTTAATTGCATATAAAATTAAATTTACTTAATTCAATTTACATTTGTAAATTTGCATATAAAGAAATGTGTAAATAAAATATGAATTAGGTGCGAAATTATACTGCCTTTATTATGCCAAAATGAGTATATCACTGTCAGTGAAACGTGTGCAAAATTCAGTCTCTTATCTATTTTCTTTTGTCAGTCAGACGAAACGAGACAGATGCGGAAAATTACACTGTTTCATAGTGATAAAAATTGGTTTCAAACGAAACAATTATTAATTTATTGAAGTGCGAGATTCAAACATAAAATAAAATTATACAAAAATTATACGTATATAAATAAAATTTGAATATTACTGAAAATTATTGTTTCAAAAACTGTCAATTTTTATAAACAATAGTAAAAGTAAAACAAAGTATAATAATATTCTCTTTACTCTTTTTATGTAAAAAAAGAAAACGCAAAATTTAATCAGATATGGTTACTTTCTGAAAATAGGAATGTATTAATTTTACAATTCTATTACCATTTCATTTTATAAGATATTAATGTCTAAAATACTAAGAATTTACGTATACATTTGAATTTAATTTTCTAAAGATAACGTAAATCAACAAATAAAATAGAAATTCGTTTTCAATGAAAAAAAATTAATCAGAAATATCCGTACAATAGCATGTATGGTTGTTCTATTTTATTACTTTTAAATATTAAATCGAAATAATCAGGATAAAATAAATAGTTTTCTTTTGAGCTTAAATATTTTATTCTGTATACATATACTAGTTTTAATTTTATATTTTTTCAATATTAAAATAAGAAAAATAAATTTGAAATTACTTTATTAATCCTCAAAGTATAATTAATATAATTATTGATGGTTAAAAATATGATATGATATATATTAATAAGTTTACAGTATCACAATCATGAAATTTTGTTTAGAATAAATTTTGACTTTAATTAGGGGTTGAAGGGTTTAAATAAAGACACAAATTTATAATTTGTCAAAGTATATTTAATAATGTATTATTTTCAGTATTAAATAAATACATATTTTACAAAGAGTGTAAATATATCAGTCTCACTGTTATTAGTTTTCTTAACTTCACTAAAAGAGAGTCAAGCAAAAACTTCGCTTGAGAAAACCTTCTAATTTCAGTTGCTTTATTTAAGTGAAATGTGTACGGCATTTATAGTACCAATTTTCAGTAATACCAAAGTTTTGACTACAAATTTAACAATATTGATTCTTAGTAAATTTTAACTGAAATGGAAGGTTTATAAAAAATAAAATTTATTAAAATAGTTTTATATTATAAGTATCAGTATCGATCGTGTTTGAAAATTTTTCTTTGTTAAATGTTTTTGTAAGGATTCGTACAGTCAAATCACATCGGCTGCAGAAACCGGTGAGAATTGAAATAAACGATAACTTTAATTATTCAAAAACTTTTAACAATTAATTAATTCATTTTGTACATAATGATTTAATTTTGCAAATAATTTTTATACAAATTTATTGAAGATTCATATATTTTTGATCAAAAGTTTTTATATTAATTAGTGATTGTAAAAAAAATCTTGAAAAATATAAGAGATTTAGTACACTGAGAAAACAATTTAATATAAACTACTATGTTGTTTTGGCATGGTCAAATAAATTTGCAAACAGAAAACAAATTAATAAGTTCTATACTAAATTTTACTGAACTTAGTGAATTTTGCTAGAGAACTATTAAAATTTTATATATAAAAGTTAATAATTTTTGCCATACTTCATATTTCACCCAAATTTTCAAAACAATGTAGTAATTTTTAGTAGATCTTTCGCTCAAATGGTATTTAGTCAATAAGCGAAAAAATTGTTATATCTCTTCAATATTAATAAAAATTTTCTTTTTACTTCAGACTTCTTTCATTACTTACATACGAAAAACATTATGAATCTACTTATTCCATTAAATTTGATCTATAATCAAAATTATTTTTAATGCACAGAGATTCTTGAAGAGATGTTTTTAAATCAAGAAAATTTTTTAGGAAATATCAATTATAACAAATTTAATGTAATATTTTCATAAAAAAACTAGAAAAGAAAGCTACTTACGTAATTAAGGTAACTATTTACATAAAAATGATTTATGTAAACTTTAATTTATATTTTCAGAATAAATCCTGAACTAGTCAATATGCTTATAAATTTTAAGTAAAATAGTTTTACTAATTAAAACATAAGAGATAGATTAGCATGGTTAATACCCTTCTGTTACAGTTAAAAAAAAAAACAGACTTTTCAAGCGTAAAAGACTTATTGAAAATCACCTGAACACTTCAATTTCCTACTGCGAATTAATCCCGTCTATCATCAAAGAAACAATCAATTATGAAATCGTGCTAATCTGCTGCATCTCGGTAATTACTTTCCGTTTCGGCCTCTTGCTCCGGCAGTTCAACTCCTCTTGAATTTCCAGCAAAGACTTGCCTTTTGTTTCAGGTACAATAAACACAATGAAAGCAATGCCAATGAAGCAGGTCGCAGCGAACCAGGCGAACGACGTATAAATACCACAGTAATCGGTTATCACTTGATGCATCTTTGAGACGATGAAAGCGAGTAGTGATGCCCAAAGATTAGCCAGAGATACGGCAAATCCTTTAACGTTCGTGGGGAACAGTTCTCCCAACATCATATAGGGCAGCGGACTCAACCCCAGCGCGATGATCAGCTCGTAACTGATGATCGAGGTGACGAGAATCGAGCCCAAGCCCTTCATGTCATAGCCCATCGAAAGCTTGAGAAAGTAGAAGGTCGCACTGCAGCTGAGGGCTATACCAGCGAAGAAGGTAGTGCTGAGAAGCAATGGCTTCCTGCCGATCCTGTCAACGAGCGCCGCTGCAGCTAATCCAGCGATCAATTGCACAACACTCAGAATTATAACGGCTATCCCAGCCGAGATCTCCGCCTCGCTTTCCTCGAGTATCTCCTGCGTGTAGGACTCAATAGCCGCTATTCCACTGAATTGCAGAATGACCTGCAGTCCAAAGGAAATGAGGACAGCGCGTCTATTGCCAGCGGTATTGAAGAGGTCCCATATTTGACCTTTATCGGTAAGATCTCTGATGACGGTCTTCTGCATCTGATCCATGTCCTCCTCCAGGTCCTCCTGGTTCTGGTAGCGCTTCAATATCGTGAGACTTTTCTCGGCGTCTCTGCGCCGATTGCGGATTATCAGGTAATAGGGAGATTCCGGCATCCAGCTGAAGGTGAGGAAGAAGCAGATGGGAATGACGATGCAGCTGTAAGCCAGCCATTCGTAGGAGACGAAGGGGCCGATGGCGTGGGCGTAGAGCTCGCCAAAGGTCACCATCAGCTTGATGAACGAACCTAAGGAGCCACGAATGTTTTTGTCGGCTATTTCACCGAGGTACATGGGACACACCACGTACACGATGCCCTGGCCAAGTCCACTGATAAAGCGCGATGCGTAAAGGACGTAGGGGTTCCATGCGTAAATGATGAGGAGCCAGCCAATGCTCAGCGGAACGCCGGCAATCAGGAGACTAGCTTTACGACCAATAGAATCGACGATGAAGGCGGCGAGAATATTACCAGGTATAGAACCTAGCAAGTAAAAGGAGGCTATCCAGGAAGCGTCGTTCGACGTGATCGGCAAGTGAGAATCCGGACTCTTCAGAGTGGGCAGTGTCGGCGAGGTCCAGCCTATGTGTGACCCCGTCACCGCCATAGACATCGTCGCTAAAAACGTGATATTTCGAATAATGCATTGTTTTTCTTCACCCAACCTCTATCTTTTTTCCTGTTAGAAATCTGTGCAATTTACCAGTTATCGCTGCTAAGTATTGCGGCCATTGTTTCGTGCGCGCTTTATTGTCCATGCCCCGCGTCGTTAGTTTAAACAGTGAGATACGACGAATTTTCTTTCAACGCTTCGAATCAACCCTTTTTGGCGGTATTCAAAACTCTCTGTTGGCTCGCGCAAGCTAAACGATCATAATCGTCGCTTAAGGCTTGATATCCTCAATTATAAAGTTCATTGCACTTGTCTATTATCTGTCGGAGCTAAGCAGTATAATCGAAGCTCTAATTTACTCGACTCCTTGCGCGGAGATAAGACTATATTAATAAGCGTGGAAAAGAAAAGCCGTGATTGCCGTGTGAGAGACGCGAACTACACAGTGCCCGAGAGAGTCTCGCTTCCTTGTTGGCTTTCGCTCGAGGAATGGAAAAGTAATTGAAGCGCCGTAGGTTTTATACGATCATTTATCAGTCAAAGCTGTTATCGTCGCTGAGAATCTTTAATTCTACTGCCACCGTTCTCCCTCTTTTTCTTGGATTTTAAAATGTTAAACGGCCCTGGCGCCGTAGTGGGCGGCGACTCCCAGAGGCCACGCGCTCAGACTTTTCCAATTGCGCTGCTTTATTTACAACAATAGCTAGCGAGAGAGGGAATATTACGTTTCCTAGCGGCTGCGCCGTTGTCCTATGCTTGGGTAAGCACCTGTCACCATTGTATATCTCACTAATGAGTGTTACAATGTGTTGCTAGAAATTTCGACTATGATCGTGATTTAATCTTTTAAAGACTCGGTGATGTCGGTAATGAGTGTTACAATGTGTTGCTAGAAATTTCGACTATGATCGTGATTTAATCTTTTAAAGACTCGGTGATGTCGGCATTTTTGAAAATTTAGATCAATGAAGGGGAGATACTTATTTATAATTAACTTATTAGTGAAAAAAATGATTTTGCAAGGGCAAATAATCCGAAAATAATACAAAATAACGTTAACGAAATATAGTGTAAAACTAAGTTATTCGATTACACTCTAAAACAGATATTGGCGATCGATAGGAAATATAAGTGACACTTTGTAAACTAAGTACCCTATATATGCACACTCTAAAAAGGTTCTAATAACTGCCACCCATAATGGTGGTTAATACAGTTCTAGTCGAATCTGGATCAACGGAACAACTTTAATAATTCTGATTTAATCTAAAATAACACAATATCTCTAAGATAAACTATTTGTTTTCAAAGAATAAAATTTTAGTACAAATCTTATTAAAAATTAAAAAATCTAATAATCCAATTCAGTGATGTATTATATAAAAAGGGTTAAGATAAGTGCTATGCAGTTCTTGAGCCAAAGGCCTGAGTAACGAACTTGCGATTTAAGGCATACTTTATTTTATTGTAGATTATAGAGAAATCGTTCGGTATGGTTTAAACCAGGGAATTTTCACAATTCTTTGGGATGTTGATTGAAAATTGATCTACGCCTAACCAGATAGTAGTTTATCCAGATAGTATTTATTTAGTATTAGCAAGTTTATTTAAATTTTGCCAACGTTTCGGAGGTTTTAATAGCCTCTCTCTTTAGGGCTACAAACGAGCAAACGTTACAATTTTATATTTGTTGAGTAAAAAAAAAAAATATTGTAACGTTTGCTTGTTTTAACCCTAAAGAGAGAGGCTATATTGAAACCTTTAGAACATCGGCGAAATTTAGATAAACATACAAATTCAGATGCATTTTTTTATTTGACTTGACCAACGATGCATTATTAATTATTATTATGCAATACCTGCAATGTACTGATAAACTAGAATTATCAAAAATTTACAAATTAAATACAATTTAATGAATCATATTATTGCTATTGCAAAGCTATAAACAGTTATAATATGTAATACGTATCAATTCGATCGCATTTGATAACCGATGGAATCATTACAAACAATGAAGACTTGCGATAAAAAAGCAACATAAACAAATATAATGCATGAGTAAAGAAAATACTCCAGTTAGTGTATCGTTTATACGCAACTGACCTTTCATTTCTCACCATTATATTTTCAAAAGTATTTTTTGGATCAAATATTTATAACTTACTTTCCTATTATTTATTAAACCAAAACTTTTTTGTACTAGTGTTTTTTTTTCAATAAAAAGCATTGGCACACTATAAAAAAAAAAAATATATATTAAAAGTCTTTTTCAAATCCATTAATCAAAAAGCTTAGGATAGATAAACACTATTTGTCTTTAATAGTTTTAAAAATTATAGATTGAGAAAGCCGAGAAATAATTTCAGATTTAAAATGCCAATTATATATCATGGTCGAAGAAAAACCCGATTTACCATTTTTTAAGTTACGCATTATATGTAGATTAATAATAACGTGCATATTGAAAATGATGATAATGCAATAGATCTTAGTACATCTATCAGTGTTTTTATGTTGCCTAAGACAAAAATGAATAATGATTTTCATAAAAAAAATTTGTAGTGCTTGTACCTTTTTATATATTGTAACAACATTGTGCCAATATTGTAGCAATATTGATGCAATATTGAAAAAAAATTGTGTTAATATTGTAAAAATATTCCAGCAATATTGTAGCATTATTGTGTCAATATTGTAACAATATTGGGTTAATATTATGATAATATTGTATAGTAATATTGTGTCAATATTGTAGCTGTATTGAAATAATATTGTATCAATATTGTAGCAGTATTGAAACAATATTGTGTCAATATTGTAACGATATTGTAACAGTATTATTTTAATATTGTGACGAAAATAATTTAATATTTATATGATTTAAGCAAAAAGCACCAAATATATTGATAAAATGAAAATTCAAACTTTTAGTTTCCTTTTTTTCGTTGTCATTCTATTAAAAAAAAATCAGACATAAAACTCAACAAATTTGAAAAGTTCAGATGTTTTATGCATTTGTGTGCATATTTGCGATAGACTATAAGAGCTCACAACTTGTGTATTCCAAACCGTTACATTGTACAGCTGCGACTTTGTTCATATGTTGATACATAAAAATATATCGCAAAGTTTCATTAAAATCTGTGACCCGGATCTGAAAGCTTCTCTTAGTTGGAAAAAAATAATTCATGTTTTATTTTACAAAAATAATTGGATTAGCTTTTTAATAACTAATCGTTTTTGTTTTCCTTTTTTATTATTTTATCTTTTATTTTTCTATGTACAATTTCAATAAATATATGTATTTCTGAAAATACTGTGTGAAGACGTCCAAAAAAAATTTGATTTTAAATCATTAATTTTGTTGTGTACTAATAATCTAGGACATAATGCAATGAATGAATCAATATAATTGCTTATTTTAGTGTATATCTATAAAGCAGTACGTATATATTACGCAAAAAGTGCGCGAAATGGATCATTTCTACACGAGTAGCATTGGTTAAAAATATAAGAAATTTCCCGGGCATACATGTTTCGAATAATATTTCTCTATGTAATTGTGAAAAAAGAAGCCTCTTTCCTCATTGTTGCGGAGTGCGCAAAAAGTAATGACTTTGAGTATGTCTTGCACCTGTAGGAGTATTATTTGTCGCCTGAGTGAGGCGAATGTTGTTTGTTACTTCTTACTGCATTGTACGGATCTATTTTTGTTATCTGGACCTATTTATAACAATCGGTGTATCAGGTTTGTAGAGAAACGCCGAGAGCTCATAGCTTATATGAGAAATTGTAAAAATCGAATTGATTTATCTGTTTTTCTTGCGATCAAGTGTGTATACACTTGTTCGAAGGTATTGATGAATCTGCTGATAATATAAATGATATAGTTAATTTTTGTACTAACAAATTTGGTCATATTCATAGGAGTATTAATTTTTCTTAAATTGTAGTAAATTTTAATTATAATGTCATAATGAAAAAATAAGACATTGTTTGTATTATCAACAATCTTGTCACTGAAAACAATGTTGTGCATACTATATAAACAATCTAAATGTTTACTCAGAACCAGGTCATCAACTAATATACACTCTATTTATAAAAAACAATTCGACATTCTTCTGTAAAATATTTATACCATAAAAAGTTACTTATATATCTATTTATTACATTTAACGGTAAGTGGTAGCTTATATTTCTCGTGATTAAATTGATTAAGATCTGGCATGGATATCTATTTTATATAGAAACTAATAAAAAACCTACTATCCCTGGTAGAAAATACACCATCTAAAAATGGTCATTCGTCATTTATTAACCAGTTTTTTTAGATTAATTTCTGATTA
>UELX01003698.1:0-21852 GCA_900480035.1 Eupelmus urozonus
GGCTGAATACTAACCGCCTCATCAACAACACATGCCACATAGCGCGCCTCTCTACTATCTTCCCCCGCGGGCATTAGCCTCCTTATATATTTGTATATAGCGCGCACTCCTTTCTCTACTTTGGCCCTCCGAAGATGTCTAATCTTACGCTTCGGATGATTTTTGCAGAGGTGTAATCGGCGCACGTGCGATTTTGGGAAGGTCGTGCGTTATCTGCTGATACGCGTGCGCACGTGTCTTCTATTTGAACAAGCCTTTCTCGCTGAAATTTTTATCCTTCTCTAGTCTTATCAGCCTTATCAAAGCTAACCATAATTTTCGCGCAGACAGAAAAGTTACGCAAGCGCTCGAATACATAAATCCGAAAGGCGCGTAAGAAAAGCCGTTAGCTCGTCCTAATAAGCGGCCGGAATTTACATCGCGCGCTGCAGGCGCGATTAATAAGCACATTTCGTCCCGGAGCAAGTGGCAAAGTTTTCGGGCGGGGGTCGAGATTATTTAGCGGCGCGAGTTTTTACGCCGCTTAAGACGACACGCGCACATAGCTCTAGCGGAGTACGCGGGAAAGGCGCCACGAATTTACACGATTGCAAGTATACAGCGAGGGGAGAGGGTGGGAACAGGGCCCAGCGGAGAAGCGCAAACAGTTTGTAAGCAAGTTGCGACCATTAGAACGAATCTCGGGGATTTAGGATCTTGTGTTCACGCTCTAGCCGCCTGCGCTGCTGTATATAGGTGGCACGGCAAGCCCTTCCGGCGCGCTTTCTCTGCCTCTTGATTATATCTTTTCTTTTGTCTTTGTTTCGAGCGACCCCCGCTGCTGTTGTTTCTGGACTGCTTTTTTTATTGAGAGTAATTAGTACTCTGAATTCTATTATAAGTTTGTCATTTTTCCAGATGATTCTTTGATGACCGGGTGAAGACGCGACGTACCCGATGAGATTTGAATTTAAATTAAAAGCCGGAATAATTTTTTCAAAACTCAAAATGAAATAACCCGACGGAAAGAGAAAAAGTCATCGAGAAACGCGGAGACTAGGAGGCTAGAGCGGCGGACGGGGGGGGGGCGAGGATTAAGCAAATGGCGGCAATAATGGCGATTATTCGGATTATGATATCAGAGCTCGCGAAGTGGCTCCGCGCGCAGCCACTAACTGCCGCGCCGCCAAATCCAGACTTCAAGACAGCGGATTAAAACTATTACCACTTGGCCCCGTTCGTTCCGAGTCTTATACTCTCTCTCTACTCGCTCCTTCTTTATTCCAAACACCGCCGCACCCGCAAGAATATATATTCTTTTAGCTCGCAGTTTCCTTCTTTTGCTGTTTTAGCGCGAAAGCTCGAGCTTTGCTTCGGGAGCTTGCGGGCGCCGATTATATTTCCGTTTTAATTTTATGCGCAATGAATCGCGAGCGAGAAGTTCGGGAGAAGTTAAAAGGGGTTAGAAGCAGGGGGCGCTGCGAGCGCGGTACTAATTATTGTTTTAAGGATTACCGTTATGTGTTTATTATGCGGGGATCTGCGGCTGCTAATATTTGCCGGAATTCGCCGCGCGTGGATGGAGCTCGGAGAGGAGGCTAACTGTGTATATGCCGGGAGGAAAAGAGAGTCTGGCTACGTTTATGAATAATTCTTGACTTTTTATTGCCCGTGTCGCGCGCGGCTCTTTTCGCCGCCTATTCCGCTTCGTTTATTTGTTGACTATACGCGCGTGCGATATTTTTTGCATTAATTTCCGGTGAGTAAGATGTTGTCGAGTGCGTAAATATTTAAACTTTTTACCTTTCGGTTTTATTTAAAAAATGGCTTTTTACGGCAATTAATTAATTTCACTTCTGAATTATAATTTCAAATTATTCGAGATTGGAAAGGCATAACTCAGAGAGCGCTTCGCGACCGGTTGACTAGTTTGTTTTCAGCTGAAAACATTCCACGAATAAAAAATGAAGCGTCACAGTGCCAATCACTCCGTTGATTGTTTATCCTAGAAAAATCGCCAACGCAGCAGCCATTTGCAAAAAAGCAGAAAGCCAACAATAAACGCAAAACGACTAGTGCGCAAACACTCGAAAGTACTAATCGAATCCAGTAAATTTTCAAAATCAGCCGACGCCGCGGTATATACATTTTTTCTCCCGCTCAGCGAGTAAAAGCCGCAGTGCGCGGATATTATTCATAGCCGGCGCGGCAGTTAAAAAATATTGTCCATAAAGCGGCGAAAAACGCGTCGCTCATCGTTAGTCTTTGCCGCTCTCTCTCATACACGAGCGAGCAAAAAAATCTATAATTAATGCGAGCGAACGAGGCGATTAATCGTGCGAGCTCGTGTACTCTTTCAGGTATTCGTGCTCTCGAATATTTTTGGCCTATCGGCCGTAACGTACGAGCGCGCGGCTCCTTCGCAGAGAGCGCGCGCGTTTATTTAAAAAAAATGATTTAACCTAATGGCTTTACATATGTAATCGCCGATAAAAAGCCCCGGCTAATCTCGGACGGAGCACGCGGCCACCCCCGTGCGTATATATGTGTACGTGTTCCTGTTAGCTGCGGCTCTCTTCCTCCCTCTCGCCCCTCTTTCAGCGATGCAGTCCATTTTTCGCGCCCCCGCTTTTTTCCGCGCTGCGGCCTACTCCTTCCCGCGACGCTTTTTTCGATGAGCAAGCCAAGCGGCTTGAAAATAAGCCGACGGGATGTGAGAGGGCTTGTTTGGATATGTGGGGAAGGCTGGACGGAGCGAGCGCGGATACAAGTTGCCGGTGTGTGCACTGAGGGAACGATGGGGGGAGGTGGTGACCTCGTGGCTTGTTGATTTTTAATATCGGAAAGTACTTGACCTCTCAGAATTGTTAATATGAAAAATTTGTTTTGTTTCTTTTGGAATTGAATAATTGGGTTGTGGAATTTTGTTTTCCTATATGAGTGATTATGCAAATTTAGACAAATTACTTTATCATTTTTCATACTTAATTATATACTTATTTTTTTTATTTATTAAAAATAGGAATAGATTGATTCTTTAATTATTATTTATTTTTATTTATCTTGACATACAGCACACATTGATGCAGCCGTGTCTAATAAGACGAAAATCATAAAAAACGATCTTGTCGAGATGAGGAAAAAAAAAAGAACAAATCAATTAGGAGCGCGTGCGGGCAGACAGAAATTACGAGCTCCATCGGCGAATTTATTAAAGGAAGTCCGGAGAAGTTGCAATTCAAGTTCGCAGAATTGCGGTCGACGAAATCTCGCCTTAGTCCGGCGATTGGCTCATATCTTCTTGTAAAACTGTACGCTCGATTCGGCATTTTACGAGACCCACCAAATAGACTGCGGAATTAACTCGGCGAAACGAAATCGACTGCCAGTCTTGACAGCTAATATAGTGTTTGGTCGATACAATTTGTCTTGGTTGTTTACATGAATTTAAAAATAATGTAACAAGGATAAGCATTTTAATTAAAAACAAAATTGCGTTTAATCTTTTGAAATATATGGCAGAAATAACTTTAAGATAGTAAATAGTAATAAATAGTAAAATTCATCTAAAAAACAAACATTTGTACAAGCAATAAATCCAAGGAGAAAACCCAAGCATCTCGCAATATTTCTCTAAAAAGTCAATTTGTCAGGCAAGACAAATTCCGGGCCATTCCTATATAGGTACGAATACAAATAAAAGTCGGACGCGCGAGCGATATGATCGAAAGCGAAAAATAGCTCATTTCCATACAGAGTCAAGATTTAAAAATCCAGCGCGTCACCTCCACGCAAGTAGGTTTTTCGGACATCCCGGGACATGACGCATACAAAACGACTCCTTTTTTAAAAGGATACAGCCAGCGGATAAGCAAAAAACCCATCTATCGAGCCGTCAGCTATATATGACGTCCTCGCGGGCAAAAAACTAGGGGAAAGAAATCGAGGAGGCGGGTTAGTTAAGGTGCTCGCCGCGCTTCTTTTCTCCTCTCCCTCTCGCCAATTTCTCTTCGCATCCGAGTTTACGCAGACTTACTATAGGGTGGGTTTTCTCGGCGGCTAGCTCGTAAAGTCCCGATTGCCGACCATGAGAAAGAGCTAGGTTTCGCGCGGGGGTGGAAAGAGAGTCGGAGGTGGATGGACCCAACTATCGCGGAGTATGGCTGTTTACCTCGCGCGGCCCAATCTCCGGTGCGCTTATTTTATTATAGATATAATCCGTCAAAATAGAACTTTCTCGGCTTGCGCGCGCACTGTAAAAAATCTTTTTTAACTTTCATGTACACGCCTGATTAACTTTGGCCGCGAGCGTTTTTATCTTTTTCATTTTCGCCGGATGAAATCTTAAGTGTGAGCGGGCTTTTTGGCGTTGCGGGCAGCGATAGCGGAGTAATTTTGTATCTTCACGTAACGATAAAATTTTATCGCGTACTGGCTTTGCATAAGTCATCGGTAATCCGCGAGCCGGAGTGATAAAGATATTTTTTAATCATATCTGTGTTATACAGATTTTATGCAAAAATATACGTAGATATTTTTATAAAAAGCAGAACGCGAAGACATGTCGATTGGCACGTTCTCTTAATAATGTATGAAAGATATTTAAAAAAAGTTGAATCATAATTATTAATGCTGTTAATTTTGAATGTTACTTATCTTTTTATTTTATTATTTTAATCTTTAGAAATTACAATTAAAATCACACAGTACACTAATAATCTCCACCACTCCCCACCAAACAACGAATTTTAAAACGTTTGACATCCCAATGAACTCCCCAGAATAATTAATCTCCTCGCGAATTAACGCATTAATAGAAGGCACAAAGAATCGAATTGTTATCCTCTCGCGCGGCCGCTCCGTATATGTGTGTTTCGCTGGAAATGAAAATTTACTTTATAAAAGAGGGAAATTCCATTGTAAAGCTTCATTATGCGCGACTCTGGCGCAATTTTTTTTACCCCCTCCACAGCTCGTTCGCGAGAGCGGCGACGAATTAAAAAATGCAAAGGAAAAAGGCGAAAATAAGGCATCTCTGTCCTCTCTCGGCGCGCGCGTATATACGCGTTTTTATGAATTTACCGCTCGAAATAAATATCCATGACAAAAGTGCAAGCGCGGAAAAAGGTAAGCGAGCAAGCGAGCTGCCCTCCTTGTCTCGGTGCGCCAGCGAGCTCCGCACGGCCTTCTAATCAAAGAATCGCAGGAGACGAGAGCAGCGCGCGCCGCATTTAACAACGCAGCCCGCGTAGTTAACCGAATAAAACCTCGACGGCTGGAACAGAGACATCTGTCGGTTCTTTTAATTACGCGGACGTGGCGCATGCATATACGTATATATACAGGTGAAGTGCGCAGACGGCCGTGCGGATCCTTTTGTTTGACGATTTCTCCATAGCCCAAGCTTTTGTCATGTTTATACCTCCTTTCGAAAGACACCTTTAAAATTCCCGCCTTCAGATTATCAATCCTTCAATCTCCATCACCTTCCCTTCTACAATTTAATACAAGGCACAATAAATCGCGGCTGCTTCTCCACATTGATAAAGTTATCAGCGGAACGAAGAAGATCGCGCGCGGCGGCTCAGGAAGGACGGAGCGCAGCCAAGTTCCTCTCGCTCTCTTGGCCAAGAATTAACGGGCTTAGTTGGCGACGCAGGTGTCGCGACGCCGGCGGCTCGCGCGCGCTTTTGAGATGAGTTACTGCGCGGGAGCGGCCGCCGCCCCTTTCCCTGTTATAGTCCTTATATTTTGCGCAACATCCCGATTTTATGGGGCTTCTTAACCCCCTCTCTGCGATCCGCCGGATGTATTTGCAGGCGCGACGTCGCCTACCTCGCAGGCACTTTGAGAGGACGTGACGTAGTTCCGGTAATCTCGGGGGCTGATGTTTGAATTAGAGAGGTGTGGCTGTGTTCTGAATAGCTGATTGTCGCTTTACTTTTTTTTTTAGGTGATTTTGGTGGTAATATGAGTCGTTTTATTGATTGAGAATGGTAAAGCGTGGATATAATGAATTTTGCCTCACGTAGTTGGTACAGTCTTAATAACGGATGTCGTTATACTTTGGAAGAAAATGAACTGTATCCCTAAATAATGCAGGTGTCACATTACTCTCCGCTGAATATTGAATTTTTATCTTCATTTCTGCCAAGCTTAATACACTTTGATAAGCCATTATTAATATCGCCAGGGACACCAATAAGGAGCTGGCTGCGAGACATCAGCAGCAGGTGTCCTAACAAATTACTCCTAATCTCCATGCAGCTAATTATCATAATGTACTTCTCGTTATATATCGGCTCCTATACACGTCACGCAACCTCCCGCGTCAACTTTCTGAATCGCAACCAGCTCAGAAATCTTTTGCATAAAGATCGCGTATCGCATTACGACGAAATTATGCACCTTCGCAGCCACGTATATAAACACAGCCAAATATCCAAAAGCAAAGCTAGCAACTTATTACCACGACAAAAGTTCAGACACGGGCGAATCGGCCGGGTGCAATTATACACGCGGCGGGAAAAATAGAGTGGCGGGGGAGGCTTGGAGATATAAGAGCGCGATAAAAATGAGAGGAACGAGAGCCAAGGAAGGAGGCGATTATCCTAGGCATCACGGCCCATTTACCTCCTGGTAAGCCATATTTCTAATTACTTTCCGACGAGTCGCGCTCTCGCTTCTTTCCTCTCGCTCGGGCTGGCTCGCTCGGCACGTCGCGCTCGTCCCGGGGATAACGATTGCGAGAAAAATTTGCGCGCGGGCGTAAAAGACGAGGGCCGGGGACTTTTTAAAAGTACGGAGAATGTAAATATCGCGCGCTGAGAGGAGCTCTGCTTAGGAAATAAAATGAAAAAGCTCGCGGGCGGGATAGGGGTGGTCAAAGTTTTGCGCGCGGGAGATATAAACGAAGCTTTATCGCGGGGATTAAAGAAAACCGAAAATTTCGAAAAGTTATTAAATCGTCGAGTTGAGGAGAGCTCGTAATTTAACTTTATCGGAATCGCTGTGTTCTTTTATCGCGCTCCCTCCGCTCTGGCGTTGCGCTCGTGCGTCTCTTTCTTTTCCGTCTTACGGCGAACAAACAGTCGCCGTTTGTTTTCAAAACAAATTCCCATTCACTTGCAAATCTCGGGCACAATTAAATGAAAATTTCAGAATAGATAGCCCCGGCGAAAAGAAAAGGAAAGGGGGAATAATGACCGAAAAATGATTTACTCCGGCGTGGATTTATAACTGGTCGAGCGAGCGCGCGCGAAAGAGCGGGGTAAAGGAAAAGTCCGAGCGAGAAAGATGGAACGAAGGAGGGAAGTAAAAAGCTCGCGGGAGAGGGGGGGGGGAGGGGGGACAAAAAGGATACACGCGGGAGAAGGAAAAACGAGAGAAAGAGAGAAGGGAAATCAGTCGTTAATCTCGGCAGTGGCTCGCTCTGCAAGCGCTCCTGGTGAAATCGAGCCGCTCTCCGTCGTCGTCGTCGTCGACGTTGGCTCTTTGCACGCTAGACTGACCACGAGCCGCTTCTCCCCAAGTCCCCTTTTTCGCTCATCTACAATCCAATTACGATGAATCTTTTAATTTCCATTCTTCTGCGCCCGATATGTTATCCGGGCTTAGCCAGATATTTCACTCGGCTAATAAATTTTCACCTCTGCGCTTGGCGATCTGTAATTTGGACTTTTTATGATCCTTGATAAAATTTTTATGCTGTTAGATTACTTTTCTTTTTATCAAATAATCAAGTTTTAAGCTAAAATCATAAATTAGCCCATCTAATTAAAGCCACAACAATAAACAAATTATCCAAACATCAATCGTTTATCTCAACTAACGTCGCCACCTCCAAAACAAAGAAAACCAGGCCGCAGAGCTTGCAAGCTCCGCAGCAGCCAGCCACGTAAAAGTCGGCGCACCGCGTGAATTCCAAGGGAACGAGTGCAAAGCTAAAAAAATTTCGCAAGCTCTTTCGCACTTGGCCGTCCACCGAAACAGCTTGCAAGCTCCTGACATGCGTGCTCGGCCGAGAAGGACAAAAGAAGGGTCGAGCCGGCCCCGGCGAATTCTTCCCTCTCTCTGACCTCTTTGCCCGCGCTCGGGGGTTAATATATATTTGCGCTGGAAAATTATTTTTAATTTCCAGACGGCGGAAGGAGCCGAGCGCGCTTTAAAAAAAAGGGGGGAAAAGCAGGAGCGCGCTCGCAAGCTCTCGAGCATGTACAGGAGCTTGCGACGTGCGCACGCTCTCGCGTAAGAATTTCTTAATTGGATCGGGCCCGGCAGGTGGGCGCGCTCCGCTTCTTTTGTTCAGCGCTAAACGCGCGACTGCACGCCTCGTGAGCCGGGGCTTTGACGGCGAAAAGGCGGCGGCGGCGGGGCCGGCATTTAGAAAGGATGATATTCGCAAAAAAGTAAACGATTCTTTTTTTTCTTTCTCTCTTTCGAAAATCGCATTCTTCCCTCGCCGGCAGCACGTACGCTTTGACGGACGAAGGCGCGTATTAAATAATTGTCCGTATATGCACGTGTGGGTGCTCTTTTTGAGGAGAGAGAGAAACGAGGCGAAGGAAAAGTGGGCGCCCTGATGAAAGGATGCGCGGGCACGGAACGTAAATGCGCGCAACGTAAGGCAGAGGAAAAGGCAGCTTCCTCTTTCCCTTTGTCCAATTTATTATTTTCCCTCTCTCTCTCTCGACGTGCAAGCTCGGGAAATTATGTCTCGAGCCGCGCGCGCGCGCGCGTGTGCCGGAGAGTCCGGTAGCTAGCTAGACAGGCCCGAGAGGAGATAGCAAATTTTATTGTCCAAGGACGCCCCGCATGTGTGCTTGCGAGCCTGCCGCGCGCAATTCGAATTATCAACGCAGCGGCAAAGTTGTAAAACTAGCGGCCGAGCCCCCCTTTATATATTTACCCTCTGTGTATTTTCAAATTCAAATTGTTCAAGCATCGCCGTCGCAGGCGCGTGCAGTTGTCTGCTGTGTTTCTCTGAGCGGCTGTAAGCGCATCTGCCTATTGTGATAATTTTGCGGTGCCCGTATGTAGGTGCGTGGCGGTGGGAACTTGCAGGGTCGATTATTCGTTTGTTCAACGAGCTTGTTTTTGTCAGAAACTTATCTTCGTTAAATTTTACATTGAGTTTTTTCTTGATTATTATGTTGTATGTGGAAGTTATCGTTCACATGTCATAAGTAGTTTTTAGTATAGAACTAAAATTTTGTTATTGATTTCAACGAACCATGATGCTATATTTACTTTCTTAAAAAAGTTTATTTTTCTTCTTGATTTTATTTTTAATATAATTCTACCAACTAATCTTATTTTCTCGTCATCTCATTTTTTTCATCTCCATTGGCATAAAAGATTACCGATGCGCGAATCTTGTCCTCACACAAACAAATTAAGAGCGACACAACAGCGCGCAGAGAGAAGCATCTAATAATATAGGGAACACGTAGGAAATTAATGCGGCAAACGAAGCAGAGCGCAGAAGTGGAAGAGCAGCCTCAGCAGCGCTCGCGACTGACGAGAGATATAAATTTTGATAATTCCGAAATTGTGATGGAAGGAAGAAAAATTTGCGACCAGAGAGAGAGAGAGAGAGAAAGAGAGCGAGGCGAAGGGGAGGTAGAGCGCGAGGCTTGAAAAGTGGGAATAAATCGCGTTGCCTTTGTCAACACGCGTCGCTGGCCGCGAAAAACGATAGCACGCGGCCGCGCGCGCGCGCTCGCTTTTGACTGGCTACGCGTGTGCATACATTTTTATCAATTATTAAGAACTCGCCGGCGCGTTCTCCCTTCTTTTTTTCCTCCCCCCAGCCCCCTCTCTCTCTCCTTTTTCTTTCTCTACGTTTCATTTTTCACTGGGTCCATCTCTCTCCTCTCTTTCGGGCCGCCTGCGCGCCAGGGACATTAATAACGGCCGAGCTAACCAGCAACAGCACGCGAAAGTACGAGTAATAATAAAATATACGAAACGCGGAAGAGAGCAGCGCGCGCGCGCGGCGCATCTAACTCAGCCGCCCCCACTGGCGACTGGCCCGAGGGCAGCGCTTCGGCTTTTGTCGCACGCCGCCGCTGCTGCTGCTGCTGCTTCTCCGCAAACGGATAATACGCGTGCGGATACAGCGCGATAAGATGGATGACTGAGATTTTTTAAAATCACGTTTTTACGCTAGCATAGCCCTCCAAGCCAGCGCCGGCGCGCGATTATTTTTTATTCCGCGTGTATTTTATTTTGACGGAGCGCAAGCCCGCAGCCGGACTTTAAGAGCCGCCGGGGGAGCTACGTCGAGGGGCTTTTTAGACTGGGGTGGCCTGTGTTTCTGCAGCGCGCCTGGCCCCCTCGATATCATTTGTCTGCATGATTTCGCTGCGTGGCCTGTTTTCTTCGCTTTTTACGCTGTTTGCTCTAATTTCACGCTCCTGCCTGGGGTGTGAGGCTGCAGGGGTCTGGCTAGGTTTGACAATGTTTACTTTAAACTATCGTTTGATTTTGCGAAATGTCTACGTACTGCAAGCCTCAAGTCGAGTCTAAGCAAAGAGCCAAGCGCATCTCAGCCGCGAGAAACATTATTACAATTACCGCTATTTTATTTAAAATTCCAGCCGCCGCGCGATTATCTAGCGCGCGGGGGGCACCACATACACGGAATTTAAATCGCTCTCGTCGTAAGGTCGGGCCGGAGGAAAATGAGGGAGAGCTGCATCTGTCCGGTGAGCAGCGCGCGACGCGCTTGCGTTCCTCTTCTTTTTTAAGCGCGCGCGGCCGAGAGGGCTTCAACGACGCGGGAATAACATTTGCAAAACTCGCCCCGGCGCGCATATGTTATTTTCCATGAGGAAAATTTTAAAATTACATTACTTTCGGTTTTTCGTGCAGGCCAAGCCGAGAGACGCGGCTACCTCGGCAATGCTAATGCCGGGCTGCGGGAGAGATGCTTGGGACAGTGGAATTATGAAATATTTCTGATTGTTCGGCTGGTTACTTGAGTGTATTGGGGAATGTTTTGTTAGATGTAGGCATAGGCGGTTGTTTGATTTACTATAATGATGCGTGAATTAGAAATTTTCGATAAGAATTATTGACATTTTTTTTCTTTTTTTTTTAGGAGTCACAATTTGGACGGATGCTGCTCTCAGCTAGCGACGTCGGAAGTTCGGAAAGCAAGATGGCATCCAGGTTCCACTACCGATTCCCACCTGGTCGTGCTTACTTCCGACAATATTTTTCAGTAAGTACAAGAAGACTCAATATAATGTAAGTGTTTATTAATTTATTTAATCGTATAATGATTAAATAAATTAATAAACACTTTCGATAAAATACATACAGTTTTTAAAATAAAATTTCAACATTACAGACTGTACGAGTGCGAAATCGGAGATGCTCCAAAATTAACGAGAACTTGGAAAGTAGGACCAAGTCTTCAATCTCCCTCAAAAATTCCCAATTTCACGAATTTGGGTGATACTGCTGTAGATTTTGATTTCGCCACGCCGACTGTCAAACAGGACGGTGATAAGGAAATTGATGTAATTTTTTTTCTCAGATAATAACAAAACCAGAAAATAAAGCTTAAATATTTTCTAAACGAGAATTTCATAATTTTATTGCAGGTAGACAAAGTCTCATGGAAGCAGATAGAATGGCCAATATTAGTTCTACGCGGTAACGGCGATGTTCTCATAGTTCGTGGCAATGTTTTACTAAAGTAAATTTTTTTATTAAAATTACAATTACTATCACAATAAAAAATTATAATAAAATATAATACTTTCCCGTTCTTTTAGTCAAAACAAACCTGTTGTCTTTGGAAGCCTTTCGATGTTCCCACAGGCTGTCGATAATTATGGAATCGAGTCGTGCTCAATCATGTGTTTGCAAACGACACCGCCGATAGTGATTATAGCAGAATGTTCGGGAAAAATTTATCACGCAATTTTGTTGAACGAAAACTTGGAAGATGACGAGAAAAGGGTAAATCTATTATTATTTAAAGAAATATGTTCTAATAGAATTCAATATTTTTATTAAAATCTTTTTCTACAGACGTGGTCTCAATACGGTTCGACTTACAGTCTTCATACTCCGGACGAAGCTTTGTACGTTTACGAATGCGTTGAAATGGAATTGGGACTCTTTTATACCGATAATGATAACAAGTATACGTGTCCCATTCATTTACATGGAGATCGGGAAAACAAATCAAGGTAGCATTTTTTTTTTATATTCTTTGATTGTCATTATAATTTATTAGAAAAGACGTTACCTTACTTTAATTATAACAATGTTTAGATATTTTTGCTCTCACAATGCTGGTATCCACGTTGTCCAGGTACCTATGGTCATACAACTAGAAGAGTTCATCAGTGCTAATGATGGTAAATTGGCTATTATCATAATATACTATAAACTTTAAATTTATAATTTATTATATTTATGCGTTGATTTGAATTTACAGCTAGTATAGACCTTTACCTTCCAAACCTCATAAAGCAATCGAGTGCTCAATATCTCGTAAGTACGCGTACGAAATATACAGGTAAAGAAGAAGCCACGCCAGTTCTTGGGTTCGGATTACTTCAAGAGCCTTGCATATTGATTGCTCTCCTTCATACGGGCGTTGTTATAGACATATCCGTTGTTGATTTATATTATATATCGAAAATCGAAACGGCGGCTCCGGTAGTTAGTCCTAGTAAAAAGGTAAAATTACTCGCAATATTTAAATTATTTTGAAATTTACTTTCTTAATCTTTGATTGTTTTTAAATAAGATTATTTTCATATTCTAGGTAGTTAAAGAAGCTTTTGACACTCATATCAAACAACTGTTGAAACGAGAAACATCACAACCAATAACTATGATTGGATTACGACAAAATCTTACTTCTCGAGAATATCTCGAGGTATTTAAACATTATCTTAAGAAATAAATTGATTATTAATTGTTTTAATGTACAATTTCTCTTTTTTAGCTGTTGTACAGAGCAACTACAGTTTTTCGTAAGCAACATTTTGTTCATCATGATAAAGTTCGAGAAGAATTCGGGAAAAAAGTACGAACTTTGAAAGCTTTAAAAAATCATCAGCTGAGAGAGCTCGATAACTTAAGTGAAATAAAGAAATACTTGCACGAAAGGGCCGAAAATTTAGCTGAAAGATACGAAGATATAAAAGATAAGCAGGAGGAGCTTGCACGAAGGTAATTCAATTGTTTTTTAAATAAAAATAATTTAAAAACAACAGCTTTACTTAGCTTTTCAAAATAAAATAATATGAAAGTGATATATTTAAATCTATAATATCATGAAAAATAAAAAAAAATAAAATAATTATTGAATATTATTAAATTACAGAGCAGAGGAAGTTCTTAGATTAGTACATCTGAAAGAACCAAATATGAACGCAGTGGAACGGGCCGAAGGTGAAGAGTTAAAGAGAATGTCGGAAAAGGTGAAAGAGCTTCATGTTCGCCTTGAACAATTAAAAAAGAAAAAGGCCGCTAACCAGGCCTTACTAAATGACAGTGAAAAAACTGTTAAAAAAACTGAAATTGTTTTTAAACAGTCTCAACTGGATACCATCACAACAAATCTTACTCAAATGTTAGTTTTTGTAAAAATAATACAAACTTATGCCCGTCTTTAAATCTTATAAAAAAATAGTTTTAAGATGTTGTATTAATTTACTTCATTTTTTTTCAGGGGGAAAGACATAGCTGAATTAATTGTTCGTGCAAAAACACTGCAGGAACAAGTAGGATTCTAATTGTTGGATTCATTAGATTTTATACTTCGCAGGAATGGACGTCTATTTATTTATAAAACTTAATAATTGCGTCTGCGTTAATTTACATTGAAAAAATATTTTAAAATAAACTGCAAATAGAATAAAATTAAAATGTAACAGTAATTAATTTTGTTAATCTTTTCAATAAAACGCAGTAGCTTCTTCGTAGCAGTTTTGTACTGACATCTTTAAAGAGAAATATGAAACTAAACTTTGAGTAAAATAATCAATAAAAAAAGCTCAAAGGGAAAAATAATAATTTTGTAAATTATGTGTAATGGCTGATAATAGAATATATTTACTTAATTTTTTCATAACTATCTAGTGTATTTTCATTTGTTACATAAAAAATAAATTTTCTTCAATGTTAGTGGTTTTTGATAAAACAGTTTCCTACCTTTGTTTTAGTAGGTCGTGGATGATGGTGCCGGTAAATAGCACGAGATGTCGTATTTTCGTAATTGTAGAAAATGGCGTCAATCATGCCCGCGTAATTAGACTAGAGCAATGTCAACATGCCGCTTGTATATTTGCAAAAATATTATATAAATGTATCAGTTTAAAAAAAGTTTAGAAATAATGCATGATATCGATACAAACAAAAAATGGAAGTTCTAGAATTAAAAGATATTAAAGCTGTACCGGACATTATTCACGTTTACTCTGAAAAAGTCAAGAGCGAATCAACTCCACTTGTCATTGACAATGGTACATAACCTTTACATTTAAATAATATAGTTTTATAATTAGAAAATAATAATGTCTAAATATATCTTTAGGTTCTTACAATTGTAGAGTTGGCTGGGCCACTGAAAAAGAGCCACAATTAGTATTTAAAAATTTAATTGCAAAACCTCGCAAGGAGCGAGGCAAGAAAGATGGAGAAATTCTAGTTGGAAATGATATTGTAAATATTGAAGCGATGAGATTTCAACTAAAAACCCAATTTGATCGAAATGTTGTCACTCATTTTGAAGCTCAAGAACAAATATTTGATTATACCTTCACTCATATGGGAATCGATACAGAAGGATGTGTTAATCATCCCATAATATTAACTGAAGCTCTTGTAAATCCTAACTATTGTAGAAACTGTAAGTTCATTATTAAGATAAAGATTACATCAATGCATAAGCCTACATTTTTTGTTTTTATTTTTAGTGATGGCAGAATTATTATTTGAATGTTATAATATACCTTCAATTGCTTATGGAGTCGACTGTCTGTTTTCTTACCAGCACAACAATTGTCCATCTGATGGATTGATTGTGAGTGTGGGATATCAAGCAACTCATATTATTCCTATACTAGATGGTAAAGCCGATGTAATGAATGCAAGAAGAATAAATCTTGGTGGCTTTCATATCACATCATATATGCATAGATTGTTACAATTGAAATATCCTGTTCATGTAAATGCTATTAGTCTGAGTCGTGCTGAGGTAATTAAATTATATTTTATTAATTTGGAAAACTGCTATTTTATTGACTTTATTAATTAAAATAATATTGGGTACCATATTTTAAAGGAACTGATTCATGATCACTCAAGAATTGCCCTTGAATACAGAGAAGAAATTATGAAATGGGCTAATCCAGAATATTATGATAAAAATGTTCTAAGAGTTCAGTTACCATATGTTGCACCAACTGTTACTCCAGGTCTTACAGTTGAGCAACAAAAAGAAAGAAAGCGAGAGCTTGCAAGACGTTTAATGGAAATTAATGCTCGTAAAAGAGAAGAAAGAGTATGAAAATCATAAAAATATTATGATCTAAATTTTATCAATCTGTTATTTATTACAATTAATACAATTGGTTTTTAGCTAGCAGAAGATGAAGAGCAGTTGAATCAGCTGTTAGCAGTTCAAGATTTATTAGAAGAAGGAGAAACTGAAGAATTTGAACAAGCTTTACAATCTTATTCACTTGCAAATGAAGCAGAATTAATAAAAATGATTAATAATTTGCAAGCCAAAGTGGAAAGAACGCGGCAAAAAATAGTTGCTGCTAATTCGCAAGAAGAAAATATTGTGATAGAAGAAAAACCAAAGATAAAAACAAATTTGCAACCTAAGGATCAGCAAGACTTTGATGAATGGATAGCTGGTGTTAGAAAGAAGAGGTGATGGCAATATTAATAATAAAATTATCGACAAACATGAAACATTAAGTGAATTATTTTGAATTTTAGGCAAGAAATATTGGAGAAGCGGATGGCTAAAAGGCAACGACGCCAAGACATGGCTAAGCGTAGAACAGCAGCAGCTCAAGAAAGAATGAGAATAATTAGTCAACTTGCAAGAAAAGATAAAAGAGATGATGATTTTGGTATGAGAGATGAAGACTGGGATGTATACAAAGTTATAAATAAAGTAAGTTGTATTTGTCAATAGCTTATAACAGGATTTATAACGATTTTATAATATAATTTCAGGAAGGAGGAGATTCAGATTCAGAGTTAGAACAAGAGAAACTAATGGAACTCGAAGATGTATTAAGACATCATGATCCGGAATTTGAAGGTGCTGGATCTGCAAATGTACAAATAATTCCAGGAGAAACGCATCAATTGCATGTTGGTCTAGAACGATTAAGAGCTCCAGAACTTCTTTTTCAGCCATCTATGATCGGCATACAAGAAGCTGGAATAGCTGAAACAATTGAATTTATCTTAAAAAAATACACAGACGAACAACAAAATCGTTTAGTCGGAAACGTATTCCTGACTGGTGGGTCAGCTGCTTTCCCGGGTCTTCACGAACGTCTACAACGAGAGCTTCAAGAAATAAGACCTTTTCAATCCAAATTCCAAGTGAACATTGCCAAAAATACTAGTTTAGATGCTTGGTATGGTGCAAGAGACTTTGGGTTGAGTGGTAATTTGCCAGAATATTTAGTTAGTCGTAAAGATTACGAGGAAAAGGGAGGTGAATACCTGAAAGTACACTCTGCGAGTAACGTGTATTATCCGTCCCCCGATCCTTTGCCGACCATGCAAGTAGCAGTGCCGTCTGAGCAGATTGTGGTGGAAGATGCAACTGTTGACGTGGAAATGGAGTAGCATTTAAAATCTACTTTTTTGTACAGTAAACGTTAAAATTTAGAAAATAATTTTGTAATTTATAATAAAAAAAACAAGGATTTTTTTTATCTATGGATATCTACTTTATTACACAAGTGTTTCCGTTTGTTCATGACGGTACGAACAAACTACATTGTAGTTTGCCTGCCGATTACAATATACATTCCCTTCTTTTGCGCTCGATAATCCAGAGACAGTTTATGCGCCTATTGTTTTTCTTGCTTTTTATTCTCGGAGAATAATGACGTCCGCTTTTTTTTTTATTTAACAGACACAACTTTGTTTTGCATTATTTTTTTCTCTCGCGTTTCGTTTGTCAAGTGGCCTAAAAAAAGTGTGAAAGTGATCCCTCACGCTAGCGTCAAGTCTGACTACAGCGACCTCAGCATAGCTCACCGACTTAGGTCCACAGCTTAATCTAACATCACAATATAATATACTGAAAATATCATCGGGGGCCTTCGTCATCGACCCTGTACAATCTAGCATCACCGATCCATTGCAGTCTTCTACACGTTGACAGAGGAACAGGCTGCGCTGAACGTTTAAAAATCATATACGGCAAGTGAAGGAATCGACCTAGCAGCGCCTCGGCCGCATCCCTCCACGAGTAAGCACTTGTGAGTTTGGGAGACTTTTTTTCCTTGCGCGCGCTCTCTTTCTCTCTTCTCTTGGTAAAAATAGTATGTTTAGACAAGTATGCGGGAGCACGGCTCGCTGCGAGGTCGATCCTGTGAAAAAATAAATTTATTCCTCTCGCTCTCTCTCGCATCTCTTTCTCTCTCTCCCTTCTCGCATCTCTTCCTTTCTCGCTCACATTTTTTTTTTCTTTATGGCTCGTGTGGAACAATTCACTTCACAGAGTGCTGGCAGCAGCAGCAGCAGCACGTTATCACTTCGCAGTATGTACGAGGGGTTCGTTCACATTTAAACACTCGAACGTCTTTTCAAACTGTCTTTTCATTGACGACGTCGAAAATAATAATAATAATAATAAGAGTAGTAATATAATAATAATGATAATAATAGAAAAGGAAAACAAAAGAAATAAGAAAAAATCTTTGTCTACTAATCGTACACGACTGCGACATTAAAATTTATCAAAGAGCAATAGTTTAGTTAAGAAAAAAAAAAAGAAATAAAAAAGATAATCAGATAAAAGGTTTTTCGACTAGTTACGAGACACTATCAAGCTTTACAGCACATTAATTCTTGTGGATGACACAGAGCATATAAAGAACGAATTGCCGAAAATTAGTCTCGAAAAAAACATATATTTTTTCATATCAATTATAACGCTACATACAAAATAAAAAAGAAAAAGTCGTTGAAAGACATAAAATTAAGAAACGAATTCTAATAGACATAGCTCGCTTCATCGCAGGAGTCTCGCTAGCCGGCCGAGAAAGACAGCTGGCCAAGCTAACGAGAGTCGCCAATCTTTGCTCGACGCGTTTCACTTAATACAACGAATCTTACAATTTAAATAATATTCTTTACAATTATCACAGTGTGAGGTCGCTGCAGGCCAACCGTTCGCTAATTTACCATTAAAAAGGTTTCATTTTTGTCTCCCCTTTACATTCCTTTTCGTCAAATCTCGCTAAACACGCTTCTTGCCTTTTGCTCTACGCTCGTACTAATTTTCATTTTTCATTTTTCAGTTTTCATTTTTTTTTTCGTCGATATACAGAATTACATGCGATGCACTCTTTTTAAATCTTTCCTTTAACTTTTTTATTCGTTTTTATTCGCTTTGTATCATAAAATTGAGGTAGAATCCAATTTTAAGAGCAAGAACACACCTCCCTTATCCGTATTTTTTTTTTCACTTTATTCTCTGCGTGTGAGTGAATGTACTAAAAGTGAGGGTCTACTTTCGCTAATTGATCAAGCGTATTTTCTAAGTAAAGTATACATAGCATTAGTATATTGTTCGTCATCGTAAATAGTGATAATAATAAAACGTAATAACTAAAATAAGAAGAATTAGAATAATCTACAATCAATGATAATATAATATAAGGATCAATAATAATAATCATTAAAACTCAGAATTAGTATACAACATTGGTTAATGTTTTTTTTTCTTTCTTCATAATATATAATGGGGGATGTATTTATATATTTATATGTATTTATATTATATATATATATATATACTTTTTTTTCATATATATATAATCCTTATGTGGGTGGGCAGAGGGTAAGTGACAGCTATGTACAGTACATACTTGCCTTAGTTGTACCATCGTTATATATATATTTTTATATATATAATATGTACCTATGGTCTCGTACAGTGATAATTTACGAATTACTGTTTACACATAAAATAGCCTATGTAACATGTATATATGTAGTAACTAGTCGTACGCAGTTTATTTTTTTTGTTTCTTCATCTTTACGTTTAAAAGGATGTGTTTAGCCAGGATATGTCGGTGAAAACTATGTACGTGTTCCTGTCAAGCTTTGATCGCGATTTATTTTATTAATCTTTTTTTTTTCTTTAAATCCCGCATCTCTCTCTCTTTCTCTCTCTTTCTTAATTCTTAATTATAATTGCAACTGCTATTACAAAAGTGTTTTTTATATTTGTTTTCTTATTTTCAGCGTCTTTTCTCGCGGCGTGAACTTGCGTGAGAGCGATCGGCACTCGCATATATATCCTCCCCCCCCCCGGTCGTCGTTCCCTCTGTTTATTCATTTTTTCATTTTTTTCATTTTATTTCATATATAATTATTTATTATTTTGTTCTGTTTTTTCATTTATTTCATTATCTTCCTAGTACCTCCTATGAAAAACTCGTCTACAAAAATTCTATTATACGCAGGCCTCTAAGACTTACGGTAGCACGGTAAAACCTCTATAAAAATAAGAACTATCTACTGCTACTATACGTAGGCGAGAGTGGAGAAATCGCGGAGGCAGTCGCGTCGTTTCGCGGCCTTATTTCCCCCCTTTTCTTTGACTCCCGAGTTTGATTTATTTTTTTTTCTCTTTCTCTCTCTCTCTCTCCTTTCCTCTTTCTCTCTCCCCGTCTCTCTTCTCATTTCTCCTCTTTAAAGCTATGCTCTCGTTATATACCATTGGTATTTTTAGCCCGGCGGGCCGAATCGCGGATGTTTATGGGCGATACGGAGGGAAATCCGTGGATTGCTCAGCGCTAGAAGAGCGAGCGAAATTTACGGTCAGACGAGAAACGGCCTCCGAAAACTTTTCGACTCCGTACGGCTTGCGCGCGCGCGCGCACCTCGGAGGATCGAAAAACTTGACTCTCGTCATTTTTCTTTTCTCCTCGGCGCGCTCCCTGTCTTTCCCCGTCATTTCCCCGCGGATGCCGGCGAATCCTCCCCGACGAGTCGCCTCGAAATATAAAGACGGCAACGAGCGCTTATATTTGAGAAATAGCGTTTATCAATCGTTTTTTTATTTATTTTTTTTTTATTATCATCTTATTTCGTTAGTTGCTAGGCGGAAAGAAAGTGGGTGCATTATTTTACGCTTCTTTACACGTGTCCCCCGTCCATTAAAATGTACAAGTTCCTCGACGACTATTTGATTAATGCAACAGGTTCTTTCTATTATCAAAAAATAACATTTCGTTGCTATAATCAAGACATTTTCTCGTTTCTTTTATTATTTTTTACATACATCATCAAGTGCAAGGCTATTTCTCAAATAAATCCAGTCACCCACGTGGCGCTCGACGACACACAACCGAACGTACAAAAAAAGCAGGTTGAGATGAATATGAGCCGCTGCTGAAGTAGTTTAAGGCACTAAGTACCAAGGCGCAATGCCTATATCTTTTTCTTTTTCTTACTTTTTTATTCTAATCGAACGACGTGTGGATGCATTGTGAAGCCGGCTTTACGCGTGTGAAGAGAAGAAAAAGAAACCCGCTCTCTCTCTCGAGCGCGCGCGCGCTATCCGAAATCCCATCCCCCGAGCTATACTCTTAAAACATTAGTCACTCTTCTCCGGTAGACAGAAACGCAGGCGCGCGCGCGCGAGAAGGAAACTGCAGCGTGTTATCGATATTTATTGTAATAGCAGCAGAGCGTTGCATAATGAACCGGGAGGAGTGTGGCTTTAGCAATCGTCGCGCCGTGACTTTGCGCCTTTTGTTACAAGCGAACGCGCGCGAGCGAGCGAGCGTCTCGGCTTCGTCGCGATCCCCGGACATTGGAAACTCCATACGCGCGGCGCGCTTCAGAAAATTACGATTTATCGAATCCGAATCAATTGACACGCAGATATATGCACACACTCAGTCAGGCAGTCACTCACAGACACGAGCCCTCGCAGCGCAAGGTAAGCGCGAGAGGCTTGCCGCTAAAGAATGGAGTTTTCTCATGGCTCGCGTCGAGCGCACCGTATAACATCGAGGGGACTTTTGAAAATGTTTCTATGTACAAATCTTTATAAAGTAGCTCTCGACGCGGCGGGGGCAGTGAAGCCGAGCTTTCTGCTCGCGAGCGCAGGCTCTGACTCTCGCACGGACACGCACACCACTCACACAGAGGGCCCCCCGAGGAGGAGTCTCGAAGTGCAATCGATTAAAATTCTAACGAGCCCGCTCCGCTGATTCTGAGAACGCTGCGCGCGCGCGCGCGCGCCTGCCGTCTGATAACGAACGGCCGAACGTTCGCGAGATTATATGCACGAGTCGATTATCTTTTTAAATGATCCGGCAGTGCGCTGCTCTCCGTTGTCATCCGCGATTGAAAATATAGCCGCGATAAGGAGACGAGAAAGGGGCTCTTAGGATTACGCGAGGAAAGGAAAAACAAAAGAATGATTTATCGACGAAAAAGGCACTCTCTCGAAGTAGCTACTGGAAGATTACCTGAAAGTGGCGCCTTGCGCGACGGAAACGAACAACGGAGCTGTGGAAGCTACGAGGCTTGTCGTCGGCGTCGTCGTCGTTGTTCGTCGTCTTTGTCGTGGGTGTATGCACGCACTACCCCCCCCCCCCCCATTTTTTTTTTTAATTT
>UELX01003699.1:0-21840 GCA_900480035.1 Eupelmus urozonus
CCAAACAGGTGAGCATTATCTTTATTCGAACGCCCCCCCCCCACACACACACACACACACACATATATATATATATATACCCACATGCACCTTTGCTTCTACAGTCATTTTCTTGGAAATAACGCAAATATACTAGATATGTGTAGACGCACTCACACAAACATATATACATCGATTCGTCACGAGCCGCTCGCGCGTACGTATTCTGAGAGATAGTAAGCGCTATATACGGAGAGCGCACTTTATCCTCGCGCATGCATAAAATATTACCGCTTTAACAATGCTTGCTACTCGCGCCAGCTTTAACAATATATATATAGGGGACTCGGATTTTCAGACTCGCGCGACAAGATTCGCCACAATCTACGCTCAAGAGCACATCGATATAGCATATAGAGAATCTATAAGCTATACTAGACGCAAAGGCTAAAATAAACTGACAAATTTTCATATGCTAAAAAGTTGAAAAAGTTTTATTTCACTTGGGGCTATGTGTAGAATTAAGCATCGAGGAGCAGTGAACGCTAGCTCGAGTGCTATAGCTATAGCCTCAAGCGCGTTAAATTTGGCGTTAAATTCTGGGAAATGATTCTCGAACGCGGGCGTTTTCACGCGCCCGGTCGGATTAGTGCGCGAGGAATTTTAAGCAAAAAAGAGTTACTAGCTATTATTAAAGCCGAGCTCGGCTCCACGCAAGAAGTACGGAAAGAGCGAGAGAGAGAGAGAGAGAGAGAGAGAAGTAGAGGTAGAGATCTAAAATCCCGGTCAACACATTCCTAGGCAAAGCTCCTGTCATGCGCTTCCGTGCAAGCGAATGCCCTTTGGAATTTGACGGCTGGGATATTCGAGCGGCCGATCATAACGCTCGCTTCTTTCAAAGTTGCAAATTAATTTAGCCTCGCAGGATTATGAAATGTGCTGCAAGGAACGTATACTTTGATATTTTTCGCTTTTTTGCTTTTTCCTGCCGCGAGAGGGGATCAACGAGCCCGCGGCTGCTCTCTGATTATAATTGAGCCGCTCAGCATCAGAAAGAATGAGAGAAAAAAGCCGCTCTAAATGACACTCGCTCCCCGCGCTGTAAAATCGTAAACATTGCTTTAATCATACTCTGAGAAACTCAATCTAATAAAATTTAAACGGCCGCCGCCGCTCTGCGACGACGGAGATTTCAGCTTTTATGCGCGGCTACGTTTTTGAAGCGCGTGCGAAAACGCTACTTGTGTAAGCTTGTCTTTAAAAAATCACAATAAAAGCATCGCGCAGAGCCATAACTTGACAATTTTCACCACCATCTACTGAGAAGAATGGAAAGCCTGATTTCCGCGCGTACACAAATTTTCAAAGTGCGTATAAAGAGCACGCGGGGCTGCGGCTGTCGCTGCGGCTGCGGCCTCAGAGGAGAGAGAAAGAAAAAGCCCATAGAGAATCGTGCTCGCGTGCTCAACGAGGCTGCAGAAGAGCTGGCCCAAGAGAAAGAGAGGGAAAGAAAACGGCCAGCAGGCGGCGGCGGCGGCAGCTCAGCACGCAGAGTCGCTCGCAGTCGCCTCGTTTTCGGGCGCACGCAGGCTACTATATACCTACGACTCGCGGCCCGGGCCCCAAGGACACGAAGGTAATCCGAGCCACATGGCCCCATGCGGCGCGAGCGCGCGCAAAACGATTTGGGGGCCTTTTAAAAACGAGCCTTTCTGACCGCTTGCTACATCGCTCAAGCAGCACACTGCCATGCCAGCCGCAGTTCATATATGTACCTATGTGTGCGCCACGTGAGCTACATATGTGTTAAAGACGTCAAGCACACGAGACACTAACTATAACGTATACGCAGCTAAGCATCTGGCTAAAATAATGCGACGAACCTGACTCTTCTTTTACCTGATCCTCTGCAGTAAAGTTTAAATAGTGCAAAATGCTCCACTTCATGAAAAAAACGTCAATTTCACTAATTAATCATGAATTTTTTTCTAATTCCAATTTTTTTTATCTATATGTAGTGGAGCATTTTACACTATTTCAACTTTACGCAGAGTCTACTTCTGATGCAGATGCAGCCCAGCCTAATGCTCTTTATTTCTTTCAACAAACCTGCATCCAACTAATTCATTATCAATATTCTAACTTACCTTCAGCTAAAGAAGAACAAGAACATTTCTTACATCTTGATAAATTTTTTTTCTCTTCTTCTTCTTCTTCTTCTTCTTCTTCTTTCGCGCGCTCGTACGTCTAAACGCAGAGTACTTCATATTATATTTAACCTAAAAAGATAATAGTGTTAATAAAGCACATTTTTTACGGCTTGTCTCTAGTAGTCGCTACGACGCGAGTTTCAGTATAGAATTTTAAGAGCCACGGCGATAAAGTGGCCAAGTTTCCTCTCTTCGCAGGAATTGTGAAAGTCGCTCTTTGAAACAAGCTCTAGTTTACTTCTTTGCAACATGAAAACTCGGTTCCTCTGCGACTTGTAATATAAGCACGGCGAAAGTTGAGAAACGCGCACTCTATGAATGTTCAAAAGCTTAAAGTTTAAAAAATCTCTTGCTTCATGAAAAATTTATTCGACTCGGAATGTAACACTGAGCCTATAATGCAAACAACACTGCGGCAACGATTTTTTCTCTTTCACTTGCGCGACAGACAATTTTTCATTCGAGTCTTTTTGCTTTACTTGTTGTCGATTTGCCAGACTGCGAGGCGTTTCTTTAAAGGTAGGAAAAAAAGAAAAAAAAAAAAAAAAATACAAAAGGAAACAAAAACATCTGCACGCATTTATGCCGGTGATGTCAGTGGCGGCAGTATCACAAACTCGATAACGCGTACGCGCACTAAACTGGAATATAACCTTACTATATATTCCTTTTTGCTATTTTGTTATGTTCGAAGCTAAATTAACCATCTTCACTGCTTTATGCATATTTATGCGTAGTTACTTTAATATTGACTTTTTTCCGCGACTTTTGTTCAAATATTACAATTTTTATTTATTTTTAATTTCCGTAGGTAAAATTTTATTTTGTCATATACTAGAATTTATCATTATATTAAATTAAAATCACTGAAGCTCTTACTAAACTCCATTTTATGCGACAAAAATTATTTATCAAACATAAATTCTAATTGCAAATCGTTTAATAATAATATACATAAATTATTTTCGGCACTTTATAAATTATAAAGATTTAACGATTTACCTGTCTCGTGAAGCTATACAAATTAAAATAAAGATCTCATCACTTGGCATTTTAAAAAAATGTAGCTTTAAATTCGCGCTTCTTCCTTAATATATTATTAAAAAGGCCAGGTAGCATGCAGGCATTAATTATGAGAAAAAAAAAAAAAAAAAAATGTAGGTTAAGCCAGAAAACAAAGAATACTGTGTAAATTTACACAATATCGCAGCGATAACTTGATAATGTTTATAGGTGCACCCACACATACTCAGACACACACACAAACACACACACACACATACACGCGCGAAGATAGAGCGAGATGGTGCCGCGTAGTGAGACAGCTCCATAAAAGAAGCTTAGCGCTTAGTTTTTTGAGCGCGCGGTCGCTTATTAATGGTAAAGTCAAATTTTACACGTGTCGCTGCGCGCGTAACACGCGTGTGTTTCCTCGGCTATAGCCTCTTTATCGCATGCACACAGAGAAAGAGAAGAGGTACGCAAAATGTTGGCGCAACCGAGACGCGCGAGCACATAAAGAAATTCCTGAAGCGCGCATTGTAAACGTTCTAGAGGCTCGGAAAAATTTTTCGTTTGCCACAAGTCAAACAGAATTATGAGTATACGTGTGTGTGCGCGCGTGTGTGTGAGTACAGCTACGTGGTATATATGCGAGAGAGGTAACACGGGTAGCAGTGCATGAGTAGCGCTGCCTCAGAGATAGCGATAAGAGTAAGCCTACCGCCGCCGCAGTGGGAATCGGATAAGGCGAGCGTTCGCCTCTCTCGCGAGGGCTTAGGCTCTCTCTCTCTCTCTCTCTCTCTGTATGCTCGCCGTACCCGACATCATGTGCTGGTCCCGTCTCTCTCTCTCTCTCAATTGCACAAATTTTATGTACTTGATCACTTTATTTCATCTTTTTAGCTTCTATTTAATAAATCAGTTCTTTTTATTTTTTATAAGAGAGGTTGGAAAAATTATAGTATATGTAGATATATCTAGTTTTGTTATATTTATTAAGCTCTTCTTTTAATTTGATGCTTTGATATATATCTGTGAGAATGAATTCCTGCTCGTGTGAGTTGATAATGAATTACGAGCAAGATCAGCGTTGATATAACCAGTTTATACATATCAAACAAATAAATAAATAACGCTTATCGCGATAATACTTTTATTTCATCAAGTAAAAAGTTTGTAGTTATTTCAGTGTTGCAGTAATTTTCAAGTTTTCAAATAAAGCCAACAAAGTAACAAGCACAACTACCTATAGTATTTTTTCCTTTTCGCATGTACAACACACACACACACACACAAGTTAAATAATTCAGTGAAATGCGCGAAATAATTGCAGGCTTTTTAAATTCATAATATTCGAGCGCGGGGCCATTAAACGATACTTACATGTACATTGAGCAACTCGTAGATCTTCATTCTTTGCAGGAAAAATCTGTATATTCATGATTTTTAAAATGTAAATTATATTTTGTTTATTCTCGCTAAATTATGCACTGGTGTAGATATATATATATACATATATATAAATATATATTCAAAGTGCTGCGGGCATTAAGAGAGTAAGAGAGAGAGAGAGAGAGAGAGAGAGAGAGAGAGAGAGAGAGAGAGAGAGAGAGAGAGAGAGAGAGCAGCGCTTATCACGGCACGGTCCATGTATAAACAATGAGCGCAATTTCGTGATTTGAGTATACATTGCTGTATCAACAGCAGAAATTTTTCGTGTAGCAACGAGCACAAAATATACTATACGCTTAATTATCATGGCATTAGTCGCGAATAATATTATCGGTTAGCTCGCGCGCGCGCACACCACATTATCGTCGCGATTTTCAGCGGCGTGCACACAACGCTGATAAGCTCCCCAGAAACTGGTCTGCGCGCTTTGTTGTCTCTGCGGACGCACACTCGACTGCTTTTTTTTCCTACAGCTGGATGTCAAAATACACCTTTCTTTGCTCTTTTAGTACATATACACCAGCAGCCATGTTATGTCATCGTCTTGTTCCGGCTCTCTCTCTCCCTGTTCATTTTTTCTTTCTTCATTAGAGCCAAGTACGTTAATTTTTGAAAATTTAATAAAACTATAATTAGCTTACGGTATGAAAGTTCATTTTTTTGGCTTATAATCAGAGATTTTAAAAAAATGCTTGAAGAAATTTAAGTGACGTTAAAACAAGTATCATTAGAAATTAGCAATGAGCGTACAAAAGCATTATTAGGAAAGGATTTATTCGCGAGAATTTATAGATATATAAGCAGGTGACAATCCTCTTGCGGACGTTTTAGAGGCGTTAAGCCCCGCGATAGCGGCGAGATATATAGTGCGTATGTAGGGCCCCCAGCCGGCATAAGCAGCAACAGCAGCACTAGGAGCGATATATACAAAAGGGGGCCGCACGCTGAGCGCGCGCTGGATTATTCCACATTATTTGGTATTGTGTAATACGCGACTGCGCATGCGTCCTTCCATTCTGCACATTCACACGCGGGCTCTACGCGCCTGTGCATTTACAGTCGGAGCGACAAAAAAGCCTTCTCCTACTCTTTTACTAGGCCAATGGCCTTTTTTGTTTTTTGCCACCTTTTGCCTATTTGTATTTCTTTTTCAATCCTCGCCTTTCCAGCGAGCATATTCTTTAATTTCCCATTATTCATTATATAGAAAATTTTGTTATATATATATATATATATATAAAATAAAAATAAAGTTGTGTTGAGAAAAATGAGCAAAACGAGAATTCAAAGTGTTTGGAGAAAAAAGCATTAGCGTTTCTTGCGCAGCAGTGCATCAGCGCGTCTAACCATCTTGCTTCGGAAACAACGTTGGCGCTATCTGCAACTTTCTCATCTCTCTCTCTCTCTCTGCTTCTCCTGCCTCTCCTGTGCGTCTCCTGCGTGTGGCGCGCAAAAACCGACTGCTCATTTCTAGCCATTGTAAATTGATCTATTCAGCGGGTCAACCGTATTATTCCCAAGGCTCGACTATAAAAGCGCGAGAAAGAGGGAGAGAGCAAGAGAGAAGGCAGGCAGGCAGGCAGGCAGGCACACACGTGGTGCCCCGCTGGGCTGCTGGGCGCGCATTGTTGCGCCCTTTTTTCTTATATATAGCAGCTATAGGTGAGTGCGCGCCCTTATATTCATCCTTGCTCGGTTGCGCAGGCCGCGCGAGAGCGAAAGAGCCAAAGAAGCGCAAGCACTCGCCCCACTTTCCTTCCCGCTGTGAGTGACGACGACGCGTATAAGCAGCGGCGCGATCGAACAATGACGACCTTCAACTGGCAAAAGAGCATTGTCGAGCAAAAATACAACAAGAGCTATAGCTATCTTTTAGGCCGCGCAGAGATGCCTGCACTTATATACATACCTATTGATATATATATATTTACAATCCAAGAAACTGCAGAAATTTATATTAAGCCATTTTTTTCGCTTTTATTTAAACTTTCAAAGCTTTGAAAATTTATCATGAAATTATTTCATATTAAGTAAATAAAACAATCGGAACAATCAGCAATGCGCACGTAGCACTGAATAGCGAGAAGCAAGATAAAAGTAGCTTGAAAATTCGTCAAGTGCGCGCTAGAATAGCCCAATTAGTCATCAATATATATATATATATAAAACCTTCTTGTTTTACGGCGAAAAAAGTTATCGTCCCTGCTCGCCGGCGCGCGATATAATCGTTTATATCAAGACGCGCATCATTTTCGTCGTACTCTTATCTGCAACCTGCAATCATTATTACAGATCCTCGGGGCGCCCCGCGCGAGTATTACGCGCGCGCGTATACCTGCGCCCGAGCCCAAAAGCCGCGATCCGGCCAGATAAACTCGAGACAGAGAGAAAGAAAAAGGGCCTTTTTGACGAATTAAGTGTTTGTGCCAAGCTTAGCAGGCGCGCGCGCGCGCGGGCGGCTTGATTATTCCGGAAACGTCGTGGGTGCAGTGTAGAATGGGAAGCTCTCTCTCTCTCTCTCTCTCTCTCACTCTCCCGTACGCGCGAATATTTCCGTCCTCTGCCGCAAGAGAAGTATCTCTCTCCCTTTCTCCCTCCCTCTCTTTTGTGTACCCGGCGCGCGATGCCCCGTTGGGATTTATTGGCGCAATTAGAATGCACCTCGGGGGCATTAAACCCTCGTAAAACGTTGGACCGCACTGACGGCCTGACTAATGTTCACAAGAGCGCGCTTGCGCTACCTGCTCTTTCGCTTTTGCACCCTCACACTCACACACACACACACACTTTCTCGCTTTCCTCTATTTTCTATATATAAAATTATATTCGCATATCACCTTTCTTTCCTTATTCCTCTCGAAATGATCAGTTGCAATATTTTTCTCTCCGCATAAATTGTCTTTAAAGATTTTATTGCTAAAAAAGAAAAAAGAAAAAAGAAAAAAGCGAATCGCTTATCATCTCTCGAGTCGCGGAAAAATAAAAGGAAATAAAGCGAGATTATGTTAGCAGGGCCAGGTTTTGGACGATCCGAGCGGCCGATAAGCCGCAGGATTTACAAAGCAAGAAGCGGATAAAGAACGAGCCGAAGGAGAAGAAAGAGCTGAACAAGTCCCGAAGCAAGAGAAGAGAGCAGCGAGCGTAAACAAGCGCAAAGCCGGATTATTATAATCGCGATAACGCCTTCGAGAGTCAAGAATGTCGCTTTTGTCGGCAGCTTGATACACCGTCAGAGCGCGCTTATCTATTTATTACCCGTCAATGAAACTCGATAGAAATTAAAGCAGGCGCTAGTAAAATCGCTTTCGATTCGCTTCCCCCTATATACATATACATATATATATATAAGCTTACGTAACCAGCTCCAGCCGAAACCATAAAACCAGCAATAATTCTCCAGCAAAATATCATATTCTTAATTCTTCAAACAAAGGATAAAATTTTTATGTATTTAGTGTAAATTAAATTTTTAAAATTCAATCTTGCGGGCAACGGCACTTGATCTTTTTTCTTTGTTTATGGGTTAAAGCTGCGCGAGAGCTTGGCCATTACCGGATACTTGGCAGGCGGCACAGACCTTTCCTAATTGTGAATCAAAGTCAATTAACAAACGAAAGGCGTAGGCGCTAGGATAGCTCGCAATGGCACGAGTGCACTCTTAAGCTGCAAGGCTTTAATCGCGACGCGGAAACTCCTAATGCGACTCTAGACCGGTTCTCTCTCTCTCTCTCTCTCTTGTGACTGGCCAACGCTAATCAAGCATCAGTCTCATCCCGCGCACTAAAATGTCTCTGCATACTGCTAATACAGAAAATTACAGCTATAGAATAGCATGCATCCTTACAAACAAGCTATATATTCCTTTAAAATTTCCGTCTAAAATCTAGCGTATCATTCTCTTTTAATTTGCTCCTCTACCTTTTTCCATTTTATGATGTAATTTAAAAAATGATTTTTCACTTATTTTCAGCTATTATTTTTTTACAATTACTTTAATAATGCTCATAACGGCCGATCTAATCAATTAATGGGAGGCCGATTAAGGCTTGATTTATTGATAAAAAAACTAACTCCATAGTGTATTGGACTAAGTCTTTAAAGAATAGTTAGTCTAGGCTGACTAAGCATTTCTCTTGTTCCTCGTCGTCGGCAGGAAAAAGTCAGAGAGAGAGAGAGAAAGAGAGAGAGAGAGACAGAAAAAACTGGAATACGAAAGTGTATAGCGCTGAGTGGGATGTCACGATTCTTAAGCTTTCATTGACATTACAAATAACGAGATTTCATGAACCAGATGAAATGATGGTTAATAAGTAGTGAATACTTGGATACTTGGCGGTTATTGCTTATGAAAACTGGCTTATTCAAGTAAAGAATGCGGAAAAATGTTTGACAAGTGCATTGATAAAGAGGAAAAAGTAAATGCGCAGTGTAATAAATTAATCTTGTAGGGAAATATTAAGCGTATTGGCCGGCTTGACATGTCGGCGCACTCGGTATAAGTGGTATCTATATATCGCACTGCGGCGAAAAGCCCCCGCACGGATTTATATGTGAAAAGTTGGCAGCCCTCGGAGCAGCGTTATATACAGCCTCATAACCATAAGAGCGGCCTCGGGTGCGCATCAGGTATAAAGGCCCTTGGGCGCATCCGCGCACGCTCCTGGGCGTCACCAAGAGAAAAGCCAAATTGCAAGAGTTGCTATATAGTATACTGAGAGGAAAAGCGCCCCTCTGTCTCTCGCCCTTGCAGGCAAAGTCAAGCTGCTGCTGCTGCTGCTGCCGGTTTATGACGCCTCGAAAATCGGCACGCTATTGCTTTACTACCTCTTTGGCATCACTCGGCTCGTGAGCGCGCGCAGAGAAAGTGGCCGTCGCCGCCGCGTGTCACCAATGTGGCCTGCACTTTTACACCGGATTTTCCGACTCGAGCGCGCTCTTTGTGTCGTAAACTTTATGAATCGGGATGACCGCCGCCGGCCGCTGTAATTTTAATTTACCGAGCCAGATGATACACCCAGAAACTGCTTGAGCTAAGCTCTTTGCCCCAGCTTAATATTGCTCCGCTAGCTTATTGCCGCAAAAAATTTACACTCTCACTCGCTTGAGCGAAACATGTATTGGAATATTTAAATAAAACAAAAAAGTGGCAATACGCAACGAAAAACAAATAAACTCTAGACTCATCTAGAAGCTTGACAGTATTTTTCTGAGGCTAGTGCATTACGATTGGCTTGTGTGCGACGAACAGCAGCAGCAACTCCCACTCCCTGCATTATATATATAAGAATTTTGAGCCTCGTAAAGAATCCCGACTTTTCCCAATCGCGCGCTCGCCTAGGTATACCTATCTAGCTCGCCTGCGGAGCGCAGAAATATGCGCGCGAGCGAGCCGAGGAGTTAACGTTCCGCGAACACGCCAGCGTATAAAGACAAATAAACTCTCTTGACGGCTGAACTTGCGTGCGTCTATGAACCTGTGCGTGTGCGTGTGCGTGTGCGTGCGGCTGGGACTGTTTGTGTATGATGCGCTTGAGGGATAAAATGAGAGACGGAAATTAATTAGCGCTCTGCCGTGAGCGCACACATCAGACAGAATCAAGCCAAGCGGAATCGAGCCTACCTCTGATATATAGGTCGAAATTAAGGCCGGACAACAAATTTTCATTAGTCTCTTATTTTCTTTTTATCTTTCACTCCATTTCTTTTCGCGGCGATCTTTTCAAATCTTTTGAATAAATAAATAAAAGAGAGCTGCCCACATAGAGCCGAATGGGAGCTGGATATTAAAAAAAGAGCTAGGTAGTAACGACGCATACATATATATATATATATATATATATCAATATAAGCATATGATATAAATTATATACTTTAGAGGAAGTTAACTGCAGATAAACGCCTTAATATCAGCTGTAGTTGCGTTTACATAGGAATCGCGCTTGTCGGCATATAAAGGAAAAGACAGGGTCAGCGCTTGAAAGGGGGCCGCTCTTCCAATTAAGGGAGCACACGCGAAGGAAATCGTTTAGGAAGAGCCTCTCATGAGATAGGATCGCGCGTACCTCTGCCCACCCTCTCCTCTCATATGCTCACATCTACAGCACAGTCTATTTTCGCACACACATCTAACTTTTTTAATACCGCCACTTCCAATTACCAAGCCAATGGAATAGTCCAATTGTTTAAGTAACCGCTTGTATTACTTTTTTCTGTTGCAGATCAGACAAGAGAAGCCTTACTACATCGCCGACCCGGAGGTGGATTCGCTGGTGAGTATTATAGCATATATTTCCTTATTTGTATATTCAAAGTCGCCCGGCTTACAAATCGCGCAACGTTACTCGCTTTCGGTTGTCGTTCCTCGCCCGATGAGCTACACTACCTATATATGTATATCCATATCTTTGTGCTTGTATGTATACCAGCACGAAACGAAGCCGATCCTAACGAGTGGGCTCTATACGATTGAGCATAAGCGCCAGTTACTTGTATATAATGGAACCGCGAGAGAGACAGTCACAACTCACAAAGCATAGCCACGCACCAAGTCTAAAGTCAAACAGACATTTTTTAAGAAAAGACTAGAAAAAACCATCTAAATTATTTCTTCATCTAATGACATCGGCTCTTTCAAATTATATAACTAGTCTACTCAATGGACTCAATTTTTCAATTTTCGCGTAAATTTATAGGTTATGTATATCTCTTATACGTTATGCGGTTCGAGGTACAGCTAGGTAGCTCATCAGATATCTGCATTAACCTTTATTTTTCTGAATATTGCATCATTGTATATACATTTATAAACTAAGCAAGAATGAATATAAGCACTTGAAAATATTGATTTAAGTATACGTCACGACAAGGCATTTGAAACGCTGATGCAAAAAAAGTGTCGTCTATTTGAAAATCCTTGATTCGTCTATATGAAAAGATTTACCGCACTGCTGATGAATAATGTTAATACTATCGCAAATTTGTACTTTTATTAAATTAATTAAAATATAGCTATCAATCTAATCAGTTATATTAGTCACACACTGCACCTGTATATATTATTCTTTAGATGTTCTATTAAGAAACTTGACGCTTAAAACTTGAATGCATACATTGTTTCAATGTTTCTTAATGTTGCAATAAATAATGAAATAGCAAAAGTGTAAAATAATGTTTTATTGAAAGCGACAGGAAGTTGGGAAGAATATTAATTGCAGCTTAATTGCAAAGAAGTGAAAAAATATAAATTATCAATTCTGCAGCTAGGAGTTTTTAAATTATAAAATGTTGGCAAATCGGAATATCCGAGATTCTTTAAACAAATGTCATTTGAATAAGTTGAAAAATACTTGAGGATGCCTGCGAAGTAATGCAAGAAACACGCAGTGAGTATATGCGTGCCATAATAGAAAACAAGATGACTCGGACTCGAGTAGTTGGGCGCAAGAGCAAAACTTGCGGTGATCCTCGCGCGAAAGGTAGTAGCCGGCAGCAAGTGAGACAAACGTCGGAATGAGAAAGACTATATAGATGAGAAAACATAAACTGAAGCAAAAGAAAGAAAGAGAGGGAGAGAGAGGGCGCTTCATTACGTCCGTGTCTAATCGCAATCCTCAAGCATTGAGCCTCTATCGTAAAGAGAAGCGACTACTACGTAACGCGTTGCCAGTTTTTGCTCCTGCGTTTTGAGCCTCCATCACACGCAGATCGTTCACCTCAGCCGCAGTCGTCGCATTCCCGCTGGCTCCTTTGTCACCGAGATTCTCTCGCCTCTACTGCAGGCTGGCTCCTTTTTTTCGATAATTTTTTAAAATAACAAAATTTTGACATGATGATTTTTTTCCGAGATGATGTAGTCTTGGAATTATTGAGAAAATTCAAGTAAGTATAGGTGAGTGTGGGAATGGAACATGTGTTGCTTGGTCTCGAAAGTACTCTTGCTTCCAATGCTCAGCAAATCGCTCTTTCATGCGATATAACACGAATGATTTTGGTTTTCATTGAATTTCGACTTTTGCTTAGAAAAGTGGTACGAGTTGTACAAGGCTCGGTCTTTTCGATAGTTTTCTTCACGGTTCACTCAACACATCTGCACGATTAAATAAGAATCGAAATAGTAGAAATAGTGCTTTTATGCTAGATCGACAGCTGCTGGTCGCTGTATTCTTGTTATATATATATTATTATGTCTCTTAACTTTTTCTCAAATTTCAGTGCTATTCGCTTGCTCGGAGAAAAATCATCAATTCAAAAGAAAGATAATAAGGAAAAGCAAAAAGTCGAAAGTCTAAAAAGTCAATGTTTGTGAAATAAAATAGTCTGGATTCAAAGTTTGCAGTGGTTGAATAAAAAAGTACCTCTTGCGCTTAGGCACGTATCTCAAATAGTTGGTTCTCTACAAATAAAAAGGTGTGCCGAGCGTAGCGCGGGGGCGAGCACTCAAAGATGAAGGGTACTCGACTAGGGTGTATACACTATATCTATGTGGATATTTGAGGAGGAGCAGCAGCAGCAGCATCGGAAGTTGGCCTAAGAAGAGAGCAAAGTAAGCATGGGCGCGCGAGTGCGAGCCATGAAAAGTGCGCGTTCAAGCGAGCTGACTATAGACTCGTGCTTAAATAATATTCGCGCATTAGCATAGTGGGCATAGTGGCTAGCGAAATGAGCCCAATGAGATATGCTAATCGAGGGGTTTGCAGGTGAGGTCAGTTGAAAAAGTTTAGTACTTCAAGTGTGCGTTTGTTACGATTTCTCGAGGTGTATACGGTTATACAAGATGCAGCCGTACTTATTATTTAATTCTTCTCGTAGGATATAAAGTTTTAACGAAAAGTATACTTTTCCTCGATATAGAAAAATATACAAGGCCTGGAAAGCTATTGGTTACTCGAGGTTTTACAATCTTAATAATAGTATTTATCAAGGATGAGAAAAAGAAGAGAAGAGGGGAGAGGGAGAGAGCGAATAGGCTGCAAGCAAGTCACGCGGATGAATTTCACGGTTCGGAATGATAATTGCGCGCGAGAGTGAACGAGGAAGAGTCGGCCTCGGAATAATTTTGTTCGCTCTAATATAAAAGCAATAGAGTCAGCGCCGGGCTACTGCTGCTTCTGCAGCCAAGAATCTTTCTCTTTGTCGAGGTATAACGGTATATCCTGAAACCAAGGATACTCGCGCTTGAGAAAAAGACGCATAAGGATATCCGACGATGCTGCTGCCGCCGCTGCCGTTACTGCTTTGCTGTAGGATCATACTAAGAGAGAAAGAAAGGAGAGAAGCGCGTGTCATCCATCTCCGTTCACGCACGCAATCATTGGCCATTGACTCTCGCTGCGCTCTGCTCGCTGCTCGCTCTCTCTCTCTCCCTCTCTCTCTCTACCTTTAACACGCACTCGGCCCTTTTCAATTTTTACAATTTTTTTTTTTACCTATATCTAATTATCATTGCATTTTTCAATGTATCTTCTATTTGACTAAAGTATTGTAGTCAGAGTTGCAGTTTGCAGTTGATATTTTATTTTTGTCAAATTAGAAAGAGGAGCGCATAGAGAATAATTAAGTATTGCGAGCGAAACAAGTCGGCTGGTCCCGCAGTTATTGTGCTGGACGTTTGAGCAACGACAAGCTGTATCGCGCAGTTAAATCACAAATCACCTGCACAAGCTAAGCGAGCTTATATGCAAACGTATATATATATATATAGCTGTAGAAGTGAGACAGTATAAAATTGCGTTATTAGCAAAGTGACACTTTGGAACGAATTTCTTTCCGAGAGCGCAATATTTATGTCCAGCTATCGAGTTTTACGGCTGCAATTGCAGCTTTCTTAATTCCTCGTTTTATATAATAAACGAAGCAGATTCGAAATGACTGTAGTATTTAATTATTAGGGAAGTCGTAAATGGTAGCTTAGGAAAAACTGAAAAACTGCATTAATTTAGATATATAGTATATATATATAATAAGTCTAATAAATTGCAAAGTTGCAGATTAAAATCAGCTGAGGCGATCGGATCGCTCACAGCAAGGCATCATATTGTAATTTTCGCAGAAAAAGGAAGAAACGATGTGCATATAACTTTTTCGTCCTCGACGGGGCGAGCATACGCTTAAAGTTTATGTCTCCGTGAAGGAGAGAAAGGAAAAAATTGAATAGGGAGGAAGGCTCTTTGCCGCTGCTGCACTCCTCCTTTTAGGCTTGTTACGAACGCTCGTTAAAGTCGTTAATGTCTCCCGAAATATTCGCAAAAATGCAGGTGCGCGCAGTAAACTCGCGGCTGCAGGGGCACGCATGCATGCCGACCACACTATGTGCCGCCGCCATGCAAATACCCCTTCTTTTCTCTCTCTCTCTCACTCTCTCAGTTTATTACTATTTTTATTGCTTTTCTTGTTTACACTCAACTGACGCACTAATTCTTTCTCTCTTTTTGTCAATTTGAATTTTCTAAGCTTTTGCTTTATAATGAAATCTGAGAAACTTTGAGGCAAAGTCAAAAATTTTCCAGCACCGATTTTTCAGATCGGCAAACTCGTAAATAAACATAAGAAGCAATGAAATGGCACAGAGATTAAAAATAGCTCATTCACCGGTCGTAGGCTGGCTCCTCGGGCCATTATACGCATCAAAGGCTCTCTCTCTCTCTCTCACTATTAGCGACGACTCCTTATGTACCGCACGCGAGAGAGCGCGCTGTGCGTACATGGTTTTAGATAGTAGGCTAGAGTTATAGAGCGGCAGGCGTCCTCTGTGTATGTCGCGGGCTCGCGCTGCGCCGCCGGCACCATAAATCTCCGGCTATTAAGACGCTAGACCGTGAATGCAAGCGCGTGCGGTTTGATGGCCCGTGCCGTGCAAGCTAGCGACCGACCGACGACCGACCGAATGACCGACCAAGTCCTACCATCTTGATACAGGCCTTCCTCCTCCGCACCCGACTTACTTTTCCGCGATGCTTCTCGCTCGCTTTTATATATAGATTCAATGTACCTGAACTATGTAAAACTTTCAATCTTCAAATTTTCATCAGATTAAAATATATATATATATATGCGTATATACTTAGACGAAATCCAAGCTAAATATTAATAAGGAGGTGAGATAATTCGCGCGTCAGTTTGAAGAAAAGAAAGGAGCGGGAGTAGCAGACATAACAGGCAAATAGCAGGGGGAATATCGCGTGGCGCAACGAGGCGCACCGATTAACAACATTTAAATATTGTCCTCGGCGTGTCGAGGGTGCAGTGCGCCCTCCCTCCAAGGGTTCAAGATAAATCGCCCGTTTGTTTACCAAGTCCTTTATGCCGTTCACTCGCTTTCAGCTATCATCTATAGCTAACCTATATTATCTATAGCTCTACTGCGTGCCGCACGGATTTCCACAGTTAAATCCCTTTTGCCATACTCGCTTTTCGATGGGGCCTTCGAGAGCTCAAAGGAAAAGAATTTTTCACGATAACATCGAATTTATTGTTTCGCCCTTCAACTCCTAACTTTTCATCCTGACAGTTTTTCACTTCACTTTTTCCCCGCTCACTGCAGTCGATATAGGAATCGAACGAAATCCCATTAGAAATACAAATTCTGCAATTTTTTACATTTTACCAAATTTACAGTTTTATTATGTATATACAATATCGAAGATGAGATTTTCCTAGAGCTTCATATTATATATATATATATATAACTATTAAACAAAAGATATATACAATTACGGTAGATAGATCGTTTGTTCAAGACCACATAAATATATAAGTAAAGTCATCTCAATAAAATTATTATTTATAATTTTACTGACATATCTAACGCATCGTTAAATAATAGTTGCAGTTATTTGAGATACTGTTGTACAAGTGATCTTTATGGCACCCTTTGAACTCTTTCAAGGAAGAAATACGCCTTGCTGGCTATATGTGCAGTAAATATTGCATTCTATTTTATAGAGAGAGAGAGAGAGAGAGAGAGAGAGAGAGAGAGAGAGAGAGAGAGTGAATGGGCGAAAATTTGTCTGTGTACAAATTATCAACAATTTGGTTGATACTGCAGCCATGTTGTCTTCATTATCCGGACTGTACTACCTCGTTCGTTGGTTAATTATGCAGGTCATTCATGAGGCCTTTGTTATTCATGAGGCATTTGGAAGAAACGATTAACGTGATTCACACGGGAGCCAGTCTTTGTATATATAAGTACAGTCCAGTCAACAGATATATATATATATTCACGATGAAGAGAACTAAAAGTGAACTGATGCCGATGTCTTTTTCGAGGCTGATGAGTACGCAAATGAATTCTTTCTTGCACTGACGCGTGAACAGCGAGCAATTTGTCTTTTGAATTTTTTATTTGCCAAAAAAACGAGTTTATCTTGCTAAAAGTAGCTTTATTTCTTTTCCCGCATCGCTGTAACGCTGTAATTATATATATATAAAACCATTATTTTTTGAAATTTTAATTGTTCTGATAGTATATAATGAATTTGTTGATAAATGATGAAGCCCAGAAAAAGAAAGAGTAAAAGTAATAGTGATGTATAAAAAAGCAAGAATAATTAAGCCTGCGACAGCGCTTTTACATTTCAATAATCAGCCGCTCTGCGAGCTCCGCCTCTGAATCGATGAAAGCTAGCTCGCAAAAAAGGCAGAGAGCACCGCGTGCACTCGCGCGCACATGACAGAAGCCGCGTGCGTCGATATAGGCGAAAACGTCCAGACGATGTTAATCTCGTTCGACGCTGCACCGCCGCAGCCGCAATCTCGTGCATGCATCGCATACACACGCACACACACACACGTGTATGAGCTCGCGCGTGGCGGCGGCGAGCTTATAAACAACACCATCTCTGCATTACACTCACGCATCTCGCTTCTTTTCTTTCTCTTTCTTTCTCTCACTCGAGGCGCGCCCTATCGACCTCTTTTTCTCAGGCTCCTTCCGCAAAGCACTTGAGCGTCTTGTTTTTCTTCTTCTTCTTCTTCTTCTTTTCGCACCGCCGACGCGCTTAATTAATATCAGCCGCGAAAACTCGTGAGCCTGAGCGTATACCGCTGACTGATGAAGAACAGGAGAGTGACTTTCTGCTGCAGCTCGGACATAGAGGAGACGTTGTGCGAGACTGCGAGACTGCGAGACTGCGAGAGTCTCTTTCGCAGCTAGCGAGCCTGATGTGCCACGGATAAGAGCTTGCGATGCCTCTCTGCGCGTTCCCTTTTTTCGCTGCTGCAGCCTCCTATCTCGCTCTTACACTTACTTCTTTTACAAAATTCTCGCGCCGCTTCTACTTTATAATAATTGAATATATTCACTAAATTTACAAACTATACCTCACTCTCACTTAATCAACATATATATATACACTACTAATTAATTCATGCCTTTGCAGTATTGCTCGCAGTATATATAATAATAATTATTTAATACATACTGATAAAGCTATAGTGAAGCGCTAGAAAAGAGACTTGTTTTTTCAAGACTTTTTTTTGTCCGAGTTTCAGATGTGTTGGACACGGGTTAAACGATATCATCTCGTCTCGCTGTTGCTCTCGCGCCTCTGCGATCTTGCAAGCTGCACCCGCAGCCCGCAGCCCTCCCTCGTCGCTCAGTATAATGTGATCGACTGTTCGCTCTTTCTGAGGGCGTACTTGGCAAAAAACCACTTGAAATTCTCTCTTGCTATATACTTTTAGCGCAACGTTGTCGTTACGAGCGACGCCTCGGAAAATCAAAATCAACTTTGCTCCATTTTCATCTCCTTGCATCTCAGCTCTCAGGCCACACATTGCCACCTTGATAGTAAACTTCTTGAAAATGGAATAATTAATGTAAGATTTAGTTTCTTAGTAAGATTTTTCCTGCTGCTCAAATTGATCGCAGGCGACAGTATAAAAGAGTTGTTGCGAGAGAGAGAGAGAGAGAGAGATCAGTAAATTTTTTATCGATTCGTCCAATTCTTTTTCCATTTAATTAATCATGGATGCAGCTTTAGCGATGCTTTAGAGCACAGGTGCCGTGGCCGATGTGTCACTTAACGCACTTGCGGAAGAGAGCTGCTGGCTCATTAATTAAAATAATGACGATCGTCGTTTACGGCTCGTGCGCTCGCCGGCGCGTCGGCGACTTTGTGAAAGCTCGCGCGAGCGCGAAATGACGAGTGCTAGTGTCACGCGAGATTTATGCGACACTTGCGACTTGCCGCCGCGGCCCGCACCGTGCACTCGCGACCTAACGCGCTTTACTCTATCTTGTAATAATAATTGCAGTTTTATAACAAACTTATTTGCGCTCATTTTCACAATAGTCTTATTTCGTTCCAGAGCAGATCACTTATACTACATCAGCGCCCTACATTTACTCATTCAAAACTTTCTTGTCAATCAACTCGGAAAATCGGAAAATCGGAAAATCGAAAAATAATATATAATGATATTTGCGTTCGTAACGACGGGCGACTATTCGCTTTATTTATATATCTAGTTTATTAAAAGCAATGATTAATCTGTGTCTTTTTTTTCTTCTTTTTCCAGATGGTTCAAGCAATCCAAGTCCTCCGGTTTCACCTCCTCGAGCTTGAAAAGGTAAGAGAATGTCAGAATGATGGAGCGCTCATAGCTATAAGGTATATATACCGCGCTAAGGTAAAATCGCTTCGTTTTAAGAGGAGAAACTCTGAGGATCGCTATATAATCGAGCGATAATCGCGCTTCTAGGGGGGTCATTCTTAGGCGGTGTCAGCGTCGCAGGCTCGAGAGAGCATGCAGTCTGCAGACGGGCAGCAAGATTTTACACCTGGGGAAACGACTCTTATGACTGAGAAGCAATTTCCGTAATTGTAGTGAAAGCTCGCGGCCCGCTCTGTCTTTTAACGCTGCGCTAAGGCCATAGTTGCGGCACAAGTGATTTAGCTGTCCAATTCGCTCGGTATAAAGAAGCAGGAAAATTGTTCTCTTTCTCTCTCACTCTCTTCTCAAACATTTTTTTCAGCTAGAAACATGTGTGTGCAGGTAGCGCGCATGCATCGCCAAGCGAATGATGGGCGTTTCTTGCTCTGGGCTACAGCTGACGTCAAGAAATGAAAGTAGCACCTAGACTTCTTAGGAAAGGCTGGCTGGACATGTTTTGACTGACTATAAACCAAGTCTTGCTTTTTTTCTTAAATTTAACAATATTTTTGCCTCCATCCAGTGGAATTTTAAATAAATTTTTTTTTTTTTTTTCACCTCAATAGTACTTTATCGGTTTAGTTTGAATTACTTAAAAAAATTATCCGCTTACGAGATAATGCTGATAATGACTGAAAATTCAAAATGCGCATATAAATTGGTTATTATAAAGCTGAGAGAGCTGCTCTGCATCTTTAAGCATGTTGCTTCTTTTTTGTTGGAAAATTTAGATATATTTTTTCTATGTAATACGTGCTTTTTATAAGAGTGGACGATAAAAAAAGTAGGCTCTCTGGCATGTTGGGAGATTCAGTGGAATTTGATAAATGCAAATTGAGCTGGTGGTAGCTGGGCGCAGCTAGCGCCGGCGCGAGAGCTGCGCGCAAAGGGAGCATGCTGCAGAGACTACGCAGGGCTTTGAAAGAGGGATTTTGGGGCATCGTGTAAACGCAAGCAAGGCGTATCCTCTCGTCCTAAGGGCCTTTGTTGGCTGGTGGCGCGCCTTTTTAGCTGCAGCGCGATATTTTATCATACAAAATAGCGGGCATCCATCGCATTTCCATCGAAATGGCAGCTGACGTGGTTGGCTGCGCGTGGCAAAGACCAATGCCGAGGGAGCCCTCGGCCCTCAACCTCTTTTTTTTTCCTTTTCGTAGCCTCGCGTACACGCCTGCGCCTTCTCCTTCTCCTTCTCCTTCTCCTTCTTCGTCTTCTGCATCCGGTTTATCTTGCAATTTTATAGCAATTTTCCTCGTTTACGATATTCGCCAGCCGATGCCCCGCACAACCCCCGAGGCTACCTTCTCTTCTCTCCCTCTCTCTTTCTTCCTCCTTTCTCCTGTAGTTTCGTTGCGCTTCTATAATATGCAGACCACGCTGCACGCTCGCTCTCTGCTGCTGCTGTATAAGTCTACTATTCGGGACGATATTTCGAGTGGAGCACGGCCATCTTTTCTATTCCCGACTCTCTCTCTCTCTCTCTCTCTCTTGATTTGGCCGAGTCGATAATAGAAGCAGCACAAGCTCTACTGACCCTAAAATGCACGCCGCGTTCCACCTCGCGGGCGAGTTATGCTGATTAGTCATCGAGACAGAGACCGGGACATGTTATATTGCCACCCGGCCCTTTTTGCTACATCGATCGCATGCATGCGCACAAAGCTAGACAATTTCTTTTTTTTCTTCACGATGCAATGGAATTTGAAAATTTTTTGCCGTTACACGTTACATATTTCATTCAATTATCTTTAATTATCTTGTACCAGTCAAAGAAAAAAACAAATTTCAAGTGAAATTTTTATAATGGCTTGCCGTGAATTTTAAATTGCCCGATCGCATCGACGTCGAAAACAGCAATTTATCAGCATTAAAATTTCGGAGCATCATCGAATACGTCCTTTTTCATCATAATAAAAAAGAAGAAGAAGAAGAAGAAGAAAAAAAAGCAGCATTCTCCGATCGATGCTTGGTCTCAGTCAATTTTTCCTCGTTACATTCAAAATTAATGGTATATGCAAAGCAGCCTCATCTTCTCTCTCCTCTCGACGTATAATGCTTCCCAGAAAGTCTCTGTACACCCACATAATAAGAGACGCAGAGAGTTTGGCTTAATGAAGAGGACAGGCCTTTTTCGATGGCTTTCCGACACATCGTCATGGCAGCTTGAAAATTCCAACGATACCAAAGAGCAGCATATATGCTATAGTGGAAAAGAAAAGTTCTAGAGATTGAGCAGCGCATAGCTGGAAAATTAGCATAATTAGGTGCATCTTTTTGGGGTAGTCGCTGCAAAAGTCGTCGCAGCGAGATATGTAGCTAGCGTTAGAGCTTCTCCTCCGGAATGAAAAGCTTGCCGTAGTCATTGGGAGCGCTAAATTTCTTAGCTTCAGCTATATTATGGCAGCTCTATTGGTCTTGCTCTCTGTAGTACAACTCTTTTCTTGAGCGCAGCAGCGGCGCAGCAAAGTGCAAGAAACTGGTTCTCTAAGCGTGCGCGCGACTTGGATCGCTCGTTAGTCCCAACCCCCCCCCCCCCCCCCCC
>UELX01003700.1:0-21830 GCA_900480035.1 Eupelmus urozonus
ACGCTACTGAGCATGCGCAGAGACCGATTTTGGTAGTTAACGCTCGAGTTATCGCGGCGTTAAGTTTACTGAATAAAGCCCCTGGGCTTGGTCTATGCCATAGACCAAGCCCAGGCTCCAAAAAACCCTTGAATTGTAACCTTTCTTAGCGCTCAATCGAGTAGATACTTTTCTTAGCGTTCACCTGACTTATTACTGTTTTTAGCGCTAGATCGAGTTAGAACCTTTTCCTCTAAGGCGAAGACTTGTAAGTTGTTGGTTTAATTCAAACTTTATTAGATTTACAGCCGACGTTTTCGAAAGATTTCTGCTTGTCTCTTTAGAGTTAGAATGCAAACATAAAGTTGAGATATCGTAAACTCATTTGCCCAAAGTAAAATAATATTTTCAACAAAAATAATTAATTCATATTGATTCAACTCTTTTCAAATATAAAGTTTTAATTAATTGCTAGATTAATAAAATGATTTAATTAGTATGAAATAATTACATAGAAAATGTAGTTTTCACTTTTACTCAAATTTTAAGTATTTCATTTTTGTAGGTTGTTGAAAATGAAGGCTTAAAGTAATTTTTTCTGGCAAAGTAACAATCGTAGGATAAACAAATTAAAATAAATTTTGTTGCGGTGTCAGGAATAATAAAAGTATTTATATATTTACGCGAACCGTGTCATATTTTAAGCTAAACATAGTATATTAGGATGCGTTTCTAGATATTTTATTCTAATTTTATGTTTTATAAAATTTTGTGTTACTATAATTGTAAAACATGACTATTGCGTGCATGTTAACTTATTTTTATGATTGAATCATATATATGGGAGTAGAAAAGCTTTCGAAACATTCGCTGTAAATGTAATTGAGTTTGAATTCATGCGACTTTATCGCAGATTGAATTAATTTTTTTATATTATTATTATTATTATTATATTCACTCAAACAATAAATTAATTAAATAATATTTTAATTGATACATACTTCAAATACCTATATTTGAGTATAGATTCTTCTAAATAAATTTATTATATGTAACAGCAAATGTATACGATATATTTTATTATAAACGATATATTTGTTACGTAGATAAAACTAAAATCTTTGGATTGAAATCTGACTCTATTAGATTGGAATTTCTGGTATACGCGTGCATTTGAAACATCCTATGCTAGTGTAATCCATTAGATTAAAATTTTTAATCTAACAAAAAAATAAAACAACAACTAGTCCAAGCTTGGATTGATATTTTTTTGATACACAAAATAAAGGTTAATAAAGTAAGGTTAAATAATGATTTTCTGTTTAAGGATTAAAACGTTAAAAAAAATTATGATATAAATACATATAAATATGTATTTATTATATAAATTAACAGGTCTAATAACTATTTAATTAATATTATTTATGTTGGTCAACAAAGTAACGCTTGTATTTGTGGGATTATTTAAATTATAAAAATGGCTTGTAATAAAATTATAAAAACTAGTTTATTCTGGGGCAAAGGATAGATAAAACGCATAATGAAATTTAACTAAAGTATCGAAAGCTTTAGTGAACTTTTTCCAATAGCTAAAATATAGGAATCTATTTTTATTAAAAATTAGTCACCTTTATTGTGGCTCTTTTTTGTTAAAAGAAGTAGTGACTGCAAATTTATTTTTATTTTATATATTTCCATTTTATATTAATGGTTTTAACCTTTATCACAAAGAGAGATAAGCATACGTATTTAAAGTTTTGTGGTTATAAAGTTTGTTTATATTAATGGAATAAATTTTATTATCAGTCGACGCTAGGACTGAAAATTTCAATCCAAGAAATTTAGTGTGTCTATACGTTAACGCGTACCTATAATGAAAAAAAGATTACAGTTATCTCAAGATTTCTTGCGCGAAAATGTGTATCATTTGCAAATTTTGAAAACAATGTAGTAGATTCAATCATAACATTCAAAAAGTATATATGGCTGATTGTCACAAAAATGTAGTTTTTTAGTGACTAAAAAGTGTAAGCCATTACAGTGGCAATTTTTGTACAAGTTTATAATTTTCTACACTAAATAATTATAATTTATTTGGAAATAACTATAATTTATTAATTTATATAAAAATGTAATTAAAAATAAAAATTGGTATTTAGCATATTACCTCACTAAATGGTGTATTATGGTGTAAATAATTGAGCTTAATAAATAAACTTATACTCTTATGATAATTTTCTTCTATCAAAGTTCAATGATTTAGCTGAACCTATTTGCACTTTCGGAACCTAGTAGCATTTTTATTATTGATACTCTCTTTAACGACATGTCATAGTAAATACATTTAAGTTGCAACCATTCATACAAATCAATATATACAATGTACTTATTATTATTATTAATTATGTATACTACTTTGTTAAGTACGTTTAATAAAAGTATTTTATCTACTTGATGGTTCAAAAACTTTTAAGGACGACCTTTCGCTGAGGGGTGAAAATGAAGGGTGCCTCGAAGGGCCCTATATAATGTTAGAGATATTTTTTCATATAGTTGTCAAAAGGGTAAATAAAGGCAATTAATTAACTATTGATTATTTCGTAAACTGTTATAAAACACTAATAAATAACAAATATTATTTCAATTGAAAGATAAGGAAAATTTTTTAATTACACGAATCTACTATTTTTTAAAATTAACGTTAAATAACTTTTTCAAACCTTTGATAACCTTAATTTTTCGAAATGGATTGGCTTTTGATTTTGTGTAAGAACGTCCTTAAAACGTTAGTATTTCGAGTGCGGATTTCTAAACCACCAATTTTGTGACAATACTTATAACATCTTTTTGTAAAACGTTTTTTTACTGTCATAAATTTTCTAAATTGTCAATAAATAAACAAAAGTAATTTCATTTTTAAAATCTATTAAGTATGTTACAGCAAAAATAAAAGAATTCTTTTAGAGCATCTCGAATATGTATCACCTTTACGAATGACTTACATAATAGTTTGAATTTCATAGTTTAAAAAAATAGTAATTCATTTTCAACTTATTTTTCAGTTTTTTAAATATTAACCTTCACCAACTCATCCGCCTCATAATTAAAAAGATTCAGTCGGCATAGTTTTTAAACTTTTATAATTTTTTAATAATTTACTCTTTTTTTTAAAGATAAAATATAGCAATAATAATTATTGTAGCAAAATTGTACTAATGTTTTAGTAGTACTTCAGAGATATTATACAAAATAGTGCATTAATAGTATGTCCATATTGTAGAAATAATATAGCAATATTATGCCAATGTTGTAACAATATTGTAGCAGTATTGGAAAAGTATTGTGTCGAAATTGTAGCAGTGTTATAGCAATATTGTGCCAATATTTTAGGAATATTAAAACAGTATTGCGTTAATATATTGCCAATATTGTAGTAATTAATATAAATAATATTCTGACAATATTATGTTAATATCGTAGCAATATTGTGTCAATAATGTAATTATATTGTTTCAGGATTGTATCAATATTATATCAACATCGTAGTAATATTGTGGCAGTATATGTTAATACTTAAAAATTATTTCGACGTTTTAAAAAGTATCATCCAATATTTGGATATTTCACTATAATATTGCAGTCAACTGATGTATTGAGATAATTTAACTGAGCACTGTATTGAACCAACTTAATTTTAAATTTCATATTCACAATAAGTTGACAGAAAGATTTACAATAAGTTAAAAATAAGCCTAACAGAAAGATTTTATACATTTTTTAAATATTCATAACCAAGCTTTGTTGCCACATTAACTCGAACTTTGATAGGCTCATTTGAATTAAATTTCATTCATTTTGTTTACCGTTTGCAAATCAAGTATTTTTTATCGTTGTTATGAAAATATATTCAAACATATTATAGCATGCGTGATGTGACAGTTATTCACAGAATATATAAGAATTAATTGAAATTATTTTTTATCGAAAGTTTGTTAGCGTACTAAAGAGATTCACTCATTTTTTATATGTTAAAATATAAAGCAGATTAAATTAAGGCTTACAAAATCAACAACAATTCATTATTTTAAATAAATAATGAGTCTTAACCGACTAATCTGATTTTGTACTTTCTGAAAATTAGTTTCTACTTTACCTGCATAAACAATTACTTTTTGAGAGTTTTTTTAATAAAGGATTTTCACTTATTGTATTAATTTTCGATTTTACATAAAATTAACATAATTAAAAAAAAAAACAAATATTTTGAGGTGTTTTAAAATATATAGTAATTCATTAAATATCTCGGTATGAAAAGCTATAAGTTTCTTTAGTAAATAAATAAAAAAATCTTGTTTAAGTTACTAATGAATAACTTTTAATTTACAGGCAAGAGCAGAATCGCGAGCTCAAGGACATCCAGAGCATGGATCAGTCGCTTCGCACCGTGGCTACACAACTGCTCAATGCAACGGCAAAACGTGAGGATCTCGTCAGGATACCTGAAGAAAAAATCGTCACGATTGAGACTCCCATGCAAGTCGTTCACATTTCCACCCGAGTAGAAGATGCGGATAATCAAAATAGCAATGAAGAGGACGACAATTCCGGCAAGATGAAATTCGGCATCCCAGTGAATTCGAAATTCGGCCACTTTGAACTGTCGAATCCAGGACACGCGATGGCTATGACAGAAGAGGAGATTGAGAGAGAGATGGCAACAGCGGCAACAGCTGCTAAGAAAAATCAGCCAACGACGGCCAGTATGCTCTCAACCTGGATACAGCTTTATCCTCCCTCAACGACTACAGAGGGTAATAATGCGTCAGAGATGAAAATTGATGTCCAAAGTAATCAAATATCTTCCACTACTACTACAAAATTACCGTCCACTACTGTTAAACAAAGTACTACTAAACCTATCCGAAAGACTGAAACAAAGCCGACAACTGTATTTGTCGATAAATCGACTGAACCCACCATTTCGACGACAAAACTTGTAAAACATCCAAGTACCAGTGGAACCTCCAATTTTGTAAAGATAAGTACAACTCTATCATCTACATCGGTCGAAAACGATGTCGAGTATACCGAAAACACGGAAAAGAAGCCACAAAATTTGCGCACCACCCCTGCATCAACAACAAAGTCGACATCACACACAAAAAAGCTGCCAGCAAAAGCGAGCACCACATCCAAACCAAAGGTTACAACTCCAAAAACCTCGAATACCAAACCTCAAAAAGGTAACAACTCAGTAAACAGAATAAAACCTTTCTCGACTAGGAGACCGCCGTTCAATAAGAACGATACCGTGACAAGTACTTCAAAGATCGAAAAAGTAACTTTTAGACCCTCCACTACTCCATCTCAAAATCGTACAGAGAGCACCGAGAAACCTCACTTTATTACCAAGATCAAAGCATCTTTATTGACTGATCAACAAAAAACAACTACTGCTATGCCATCGACGATGAAGCCAATCCACTCTATCATCTCCAAAGCTAACTTTTCAAACTCTGAAGCATCAGACGCAAAAATACCAAATCCGACACGTGTTAATAATGTTTTAAAAGTACACCTAAAAAAACCTATTGATGATACAACGAAAATCGAGATTCAACCTATTCGCGTCAACCCGCCGGTGTTAACTATCGAGAAGATCGGGGATAGTTCCGACCAGAAAACTGATAACGCGGACCAGGATATTCTTGAGAATTCTAAAATCGATGTCAAATTCGATTTCAATCCTGAGTACAGCAATGATGAGGTGCAAAAGCCATCGAGCGAAAGCTCGTCCTCAACGTCTCCGTCGACGACAACAACAAAGAGACCACGTTCGTCAAACAAACGTAAGAAGAACAAGAATCGGCGTCGCAAACCTTCTACGACCACTACTACGACATTGGCTACTCCGGCCAGTCCATCCGACGATGACGATACAACGGTAGTTGACTCTGTAAACATTGAAGACGCGACCGGCATTCAGGAGTCGAAAATTGAGCCAGAATCGAAAGCACCGCCTTCCAAAAAGAAGAAACCAGGCCAGACGCAAGTACAAAAGCCAATCGGCACGCAGATCTACAACTTCCTGAGTCGCGAAGTCATGCCCAGCGTGGGTGTCATGTCCCTGGTAGGTTTGGGTCTCGGCTTAGCGTCCTATTTCCTCTATCCATTTGGCGGTGTGATCGCTCGTCGCAATTACGACGTGCACGAACCAAACTACAAGTATAACATGGACGAGTACGGCGGTAACTATGGCCTTAGCGAAGAAGAAGTATTATCGAAGGTATACTCAGGCATGACGGGCGGTCAGCACCACGACACCAAGTATAATTCCGCAGTTATCGGAGAGAAGAATCCCAATTACTATCGATACACAGGAGTGGATCAACCGCAGCCAAAGCCGACGAGGTACCCTTCCTTGCCCTCCAAGAACCACGGAAATCGGGTGATCTACAGACCGGTGGAGTCCACTTCATATGACGCCAAGTATCGAAACACCGAGTTCAGGTATCCCGACGTACCGACCACGCCGAACTACTACCAGCGCCAGCAGCAGCCAACCGATTTCGCATCCACAGTCGGTAAACCAGGAATCGGCAACAATCGGCAATTCGTCGTCGGTAACATACCGAAGGAGTACTCGAGCGCCGAGGTCGAGAAGCCAGCTACTGTATCAGCGTCCGAGATGTTACCATTAATGCAGGATAAAGCAGATCAGTACCAGCCCGCCGAGAGCTACCCTACCGAGAACGAAGATGCACCGGTCGCGGCGCCTCTCACAGCACCGGCTTTAGAAAGTCTGGGCAGTCCTGCGGCTTTGGTCTCGAAAGTCGACGAGGAACCTCGACAACCGGGTTCTGTGTACGATGAAGTCGAAATCAGCCCGTCGGCCGTGGCCGTGGAGCACGGGCCCAGATCGATGAAGATTTTTGAGGATGGCGAGGCTAAGGAAGCCGAGCCTAAGGGCGCAACGCTCGTTCGCAGAAGGCGAGGAATCCTGCCGGACATCGCCAGTTCGCTGATCCCGGCGAGGTTTAAGATACCGAGAAAAGAGAGGAGCTCGGTCATCCAGATTATACCGTCGAAGAGCGAGCTTGAGCGTGAACGCAAGGAGGAGGAGCAGGAAGAGGATCTGAGTAACGAAATTCTAGACATAATCGACGAGGCGCTCCCTGGGAAATTCGATCATCAGAAGAAAAGGCACGACGGCAAGGATCATCCGATGGCAAGCAAGCAGCAGGCCAAGGATGCGCATTTGGATAACACGCTGAAGAACGAGAAGAAGACTACGAGCAGCACTACGACTGAGAAAAGCCCCAGCAGGTGAGGATATTTCAATATAACCATTATAGATAAAATTTTAATAGTAAAAAAAGAGAATTGTTGTTTTTCAAAATAGAATTTTAGTATTATATTTTGTAATATTTTATAGCAAGGTATAATCTAAAAGTTTTAAAAATTATATTAATGCATTATAATCTTCAATAAATGCTAATGTTTTATAAAAATCCTGTATCAACGCCATTGAGAAAAGACACGAAGATAAGGGCTCCTGACTCTTACACTGTAGAATACTTTTTGTTCAAGAAACTTTGAACTATACACATTACCAGATTTTCAAGCAATTTCACATATTATTGATGAGGAATCCTTATGGTATTTCGTATGTGGTTTGTCGTCTACACTACCTATACTACTTGCCTAAATTATTTATGCTTTTCAAGAAATAAAAAGAAAAAAATAGCACAGAATCATATATAGTAATTAAATAGTAATTTATAGTGCATTTACTTAATATGTAATAAAATTATAAGATGTAACAAAACTTATATAAAATTGTTTGAAAATATCAAAAGTAACTAAATATTTATTCGCAGCTCTACAACTACAACCAGCACGACAACGACGTCGACAACAACAACGACAAAGAAAAGTGAGACTACCACGAGCACCACGGAAAGACCAACGGAGCCAGACTTTGTGGATATGGAACCGACGACGCTAGATTGGCGCGATAATATCAGTACGACGGAAAAGCCAAAGCAGCCTCAATCAAGCTACGACATCATCGGCTTTGCTAGAAAGCTCGCTGAGATTAAGCTGCGACTTGGTTTGACGATCCTAAAACACGCGAGCGAAGGTTTTGCCAGGTACATTGGACACATACAGAAGAGGTTCAACGGCGAGGAATAAAAAAATGACGATTTCGATTTGTTAAAGTTGCGGCGATTGATCGGTCGACTGATTAGCCGCTGAATTTGTCGACCGATCGATTGGTCAAAAATATTTGATACGGTTCTGTGAATTGAGATATTTATTATTAGTCGTTAGAGTTAATATGCGTTAAATTTCTGAAGAAGGTTTTAATATGAATCTAAAATAAATTTTGATGTAAGTAAAATTAAAATAATGTCTTAAAATCACAGAGCCTTATTGAAAATAAACTGATTTTTATATAATTAATTAGTTAATTATTGATCGCGAATAATTGATTAGTTGATTTCGAAGTAGATATTTTCGCTTTCATTATTTTCACTTTGCATGACACAGTAAGCATAAATAAAAAAATAACACACTCATTGTCATGATCGTTATAGAAATTATAAGATTTAGTATTATGAAATTATTCATTTAAAATGTACGAACTGACGATGTAATTGCATATTTAACATATTTGAGATTAAAAAACGATTGTAATACTCGAGAAAATTTAGGGTTGCACTAAGACAGACTCGGCTATTTAGTGGGATAGATTGGGTAAAAGGTTATTTTTCTATATGCTCGAGTAGTTTCTTTGCACAACTCTAAATAAGCGATGATTGTATAGTAATTTAAGTAGTTTAAGTAAATAAATGAAAAATTTCTCCAGAAAAATAGTCAGAAAAAATTGAAAAATCAATTTTATACATAAAAAATTAAAAAATTAATTGGTTTAAAAAAAAATAATAAAGTTTAATATGAAATTTTTTTGACTATTTTAATAAACCACAAATTTCTTCGAAGAAATGAGTGTAATAACTAAATAATACATCGCATATTTTGTAAATATATATCAACGCAAAAGTTGGCTTAAAAACTTGTTTTATTCTTTTTTTTCACACTTCAAATATTTTTCTCATAGTCTGATCACTACATTGTTAATATATACTTCTATATTAATATAATATATAATATTATATTTCAATTTTGGAGTAAATTATGCATTATATGTATAAAAAATTAAATTTTTTAAATCTTTTCATTTTTTATTATATTTAATAAGAATATTAACTTAGTTGTTTGTTCGATTTACTATGGATAAAAATATAAATTATTCTTACGTTTTTTCAGTTCAAGCTTCGTAATCAAGTTTTATAAATAAAAGTTCATGTTAATTTACACTGAAGATAAATCTATTTTAAATTTTCAATCGCAGTTGCTTTTACTATGATATTCGCCACAAACGTATCCATGTTTCCAATTCATTAATTTAATAATGAATGTTTAAAAAATTCGCAAAACATGGATATTTTATAAGAACAAAATAAAACATTAGGTCAACGAATATGGCGCTTTAATAAATTAACAATAAAAGGCAGATATTCGTTAGCTTAAATACTATTTTTTAATAAAAATTATCTATACCTATTAATACTTATGAGTATACAATAATAAATAACACGTATCTCATTTTACTTGTAGAAGTTTTAAAAAAATATTCGTTTTGTTATCGAGTAAAAAATTTCAATATCATTGCAAATATCGTTCAAAGGAACATTTCCGGCAAGTATTTTTCACAGTCGTTTTCACATATTTAGAGAGCTCTTCATCATATTTTCTTAATAATATGAGCACGTACAATCGGTCGATAGTATACCAGCACGAATTCCTACCTTATCTCGTCTAGTTTTTCAGTTATTTCCTTCAACTCCATAATACACATCGACCAAAGCGTTAATAAAACATTTTCAACCTCATAAAAAAAATCGCTTAACTCTCCGTCTCAACAAACCATTCCCTCAATCCCATCAACATAACTGAAAAACTACCTCTCCTAAACACGACAACCCCTTTAGATCCTCCTCCTCAGCGCGCCCCTTCCAAACATCTTCTCAGGCAGCCTGACGTAAGAAACAACATCATCAACGTCCCGCTCTCCAAGCGATCTCTTCTTCCTGCCCAGCATCATCGGTATCATCATGGCCATAGTAGCCGGCAGCATCCCTGCTCCCACAGCGGCCAAAACGGCCGAACTAGAGGGCGAGCCGTTCATCAGAGTGTTACGAATTGGCCGCCTATTAAGCAGAATACTAGCTGAGCCGAGTGGACGCCGGTTGGTCATTGGCTTGCCCGTGATTCCAGCACCGGCGCTGTTGCTGCCGCTGTTGTTATTGCTGGTCTTCTCCATCTCGTACTCCTTCTGGCTCTGATCGACGGTCTTGAAGGTGCGCTCGACCTCGAGGAGGCCGCCGTGCGAGGTCGTCGTGTTGGTGCCGTTTATCGAGGGAAGCACCGTTAGGCGGACCTGTAGAAGGGTGAATGGAGAGGATGGGTGGTTAGTTGGTGGTTGCATGCTTGAGTTATGATGCCTGAGAGTCGATTGGGGTCTGAGCTCGCTCGAGGTGGGAGCGAGATGTTTGATTGGTTGTGGTTCAGGTGAGGTGATCGTATTCGCTGTGGGCGGAGTTAAGGGCTAGAGATTTTCGATGAAAATTTGATGGGAGTTATTTGTATGTTTGATTTTTTATTGAGATGGAATATTTATGTATGGAATAATTATATACTAAATTTTAATATAAAGAATTATTTTCAAGAAACATTTATAAAAGTTTATGATCTAAGTAATTTATTTTCAAAATGAATGCAGAACGTTTTTGCTCTATTTCTGGGTTGAGGACATACAGCGAATACATATTTGCATAAACATATGCAACGAATTATCACCTTATCAAAGAAAATAATCATTTAAAGTTAAATGATAATTCCATCACCAATCAAACATATAAAAATATGTTTTTTTTAACATATTCATCGACCTTTTCTTTAAAGTAAAATTATATCTCACTAAAAAGCCCGGAAAAAGGTTAATTTGCTCTTTTTTCTATTCACATGCTCATTGTTAGAAAAATGCACGTAATCTACATTGTGCCATTACCGGATGGCTATATTAATATTCACATGCATACATCAAGACTATGACCAATATTAACTCTTTTGAATTTCATGCTCACAAAGAGTGTTACCGTTACGCGAAATAAAAAAAAAAGATTTCTATCAAGCTATTATGTATTGCTGTACTCGTATTACTCGAACTCGTCTATTGTACGAAAGAAAGTTTCTATTTTATTTCACCGAAATGACCCATATCGCGATTATTGTTATCTGACACCAAACGAATTATTTCTACTCCAATCTGAATTTTTATTAAATTATTCCGGATAATTAAATAGGATCGTTATGTCTATCTAAACTCTTACAATTAATGTTAGTTTTTTTTTTTGAAAGGACTCTCAAACAAGAGAATTAAAAAAAAACTGGGTGAAATGAAAGTTGCGAAAAGTGACAACTTTTGTTTCCATTCAATAACGCAACAAAGAAAGTATCTGTCGATAGAAATATAGTTACTGTTCAGGCAGGGTAATTACTCTTCGTGTACAACTGCGCCAGAGTAAAATGGGGCACCTGCAATTGTTTTCAGCAAAATGAAAATTATTCCTTTGTACGGCAGAAGTATGTCAGAGCTTGTAAAGTGAAAAAAATATCGCATTTAACTCTAAACATGTATAAGACCTAAATAACTTACGAACTAACGATACGGCGCGGCCGTTTCGACAAACTCAAGTATATAACCAAGCCTAGCAAAACAACTAGGTCACGGCGATCATTCAAAAGTCCTTCCAAACCCAGAATCCCCCTGCACCCCCGTTCTCACCTGCCTTTTCGAGGTCACGGCCGGCACGTTCTCCTCCTCTTCCGGATTGCCGGGCTCGGCCAGGTTCTGCTTCTTCTTTTTCGCGCCGTTGGAATTGGCGGCGATTATGGACTCGAGCTTGATGGATCTTTGTCTGGATTTTGAGTAGCCGCGGTTTGTGGAGAGCAGGACCCACTGGCCGTCTCCGCTGGACGGATGGTTGGCTGGGTGCTCGCTGTTGGGGTACTTGTAGTGGGAGAAGTGCGGTCTGTCGTAGTAGCCGTCGTCGCTGCTCGAGGGTCTGTATTTGTTGTTGCTGGGGAAGTCGTTGCGGTCGTTCCAGCCGCCGTGCTCGCTCACGTAGCTCTCCATGTGGTGGGTGTAGCTGGGTCTTTGATGGGGTTTGGGTTTGGGATTAGTCATACAGTTTTTTTTAATTATAAAATTTTGATGTGTCGAAATTTTTACTTTTGGTATACTATTGAAACAATTTATGAAGATATAAGACAGTAAATACTGTAGACATTCCAAAAATAGTATAACTTAAGTAAAAACCATCTATTTGAAAATTATATAGAATTTAACGAATTTTTCGGTATATGAATTAACAGTTTAATTTACAAACAAGTTAATCTCAGACTTACCTCTGTCCGGGTTTATCCCAATTGTTATTGTTATTATTACTGGGGAAGTTGGGTGGACCGTTATCTGTGATAATATCTGAAGGGCGCGAGGATTCGCTGTAGCGGTCCCAGGAGGGGCGCTCTGGAGGCCACTTCTGAGCCTGATTGGGGTTCTCCTCGTACTTATCAATGCCAGAGTAGGAAGGTCGTGGCCGATCTGAGTACCACGGCTTGTTTGAGGCGGATGGTGCATTATCCGACCAGTGAGGCTTCTTGTTTTGCCTAAACAATTACGTACTATTTACTTCCCAAAAAAGCATCTTCTATGCTGTTTTATTATTAATTTGCGTAAAGTTAAAAAAAAAATTATCAATATAATAAACTCTAAAAATTACTAAAATAAAAAATTATTGTTAAAATTTAAAGTCTTCAACAATCAATGAATCCTTATTACCATGGTTTGCTGCTCTCGTAGGATGCTGGCCTCGAGGGGAAGTCCGAGTTCCAGGGCTTACTATTGTAACTTGGCTTACTATTGTAATCCGACGGCCAGGGGCCCTGCGTTGTCGGATTAGCCTGCCACTTAGATATCTTGCTCTTGGACCAGGGTATAGCATCGAGGGTCACCCAGCCGCTGTTTCTATTATCTTCCTGGGAATTGCCATTGTAGAACTTGTGCCTTTTTATCGTGTCGTTCAGCATCTGTAATAAAAGCTTGTTCTACACAAAACTCCAGTCAGTTTTGCAAGCTCAGCTATGCGAAATCTTTGACGCGTAAAGGTTTGAACGCATGATGATAGCTATTTTGATAGTAATTTAGAAGCGAATGAAAATATAAATAAATTAACGAATTTCATTATTTAATTGACTTAACCAAACCATTTTTCACTATGCTTATACTTTGATAAAATAGTGGTAAAAATTTTCAATATTGCTTTTTTAAAAAAAATTTGTATAAAAACTCTTACTTTTTAAAAAACTAAAAAATTTTAGATTCTTGACTTTTATGAAAATTTATTAGATTTCGATTATAATAAGTAAAGTAATTATTCATTTTCAGTGTCAAAATATGATCCGATAGCAACAGGATCAGACTATAAATAGTCAGTGTAATACGACATTGATTGAAAGAGTATTCGTTAAGGTGGCATTTAAGCTTAGCAGAGAAGTGCGAGGCAGTGAAAATTTTTTAAGCGATAAACCATAATGCTGTGAGTTAAAATAGAATCATCTAACGGTAAAACGATCATCATCTTAATGTATAACTCACGTTAAATTTTTACCAAGTTTATAATCAAAGGCCTGATTGCCTCTCGCGTATACATATATTGATTGTGCTTATCTCGGGATCGCCAGCACATAGAAAATAAATAGTCACGAGCGCAGCGGAGGCATGCGCGCATTGCAATTTCCAACTCGAGAGTTATAACAGCGATAAATTAGAGGAGCGGAGGAAGCTTATCAAGACAATTCATCGCTCCTGTCTCGAGGGGGGTATCAAAGTACCTGTTTTACAGTCATTAGTGCGAATGCGAATGCTCTTTTTCTCAGTGATTTTTAGAATTATTGATTTATTCCTTTATAACATGAGAAGTTAGATTTGAATATGAAAGTTGAATTTTCAAACTTGTTTTAGTCTAGACGATCCTTTTAAACTTATACAAGTCAATCAGGAACAAATGTATCTTACAAAATAAACTCTTAGTTTTAAAATGTCTCAATAAAACCTTCCATCTCTATCTTCCCAACTAAAACTACCCCAGCAATTGAAAACGATCAAAGAACCTCAATCCTCCAGCCTGTCAACTTCCCAAAATCAACATATTCACCCATTTCCTAGCTACAAATCTTACCTGCTCATCGCGAAAGCCATCCGGCTCCGTATTGTTCCTCTCGTTAGCTTCGACAGCCTCGAGGTCCTGACCGGCCTGCTCTAGCTTCGAATCATCATAGCTGGTGCTGCGTTCGGTCGTACGTTTCATCTTATTGGCGTACTCCTCGAGGAAACGGTTGAGTACGTCGGGATCAAAGGCAGCAGCTGCATCGTGACGCGCCGCGGCTGCAGGTCGATTTTGGCGGTTTTCATTGCCGCCGTCCTTTTTGGCGTGGAAGCGCGAGCTGGTGTCGGCCGCCGCGGCGTAAGACAGGGCCAGCAGCAGCAAGCACACTGCTCCCTTCGGCAGCATGGTCTGAAAGATTATTGATTGTTGATTATTATTTATTAGTTGATTGGAGGTTTTAATTTAGGATGTTTGGTAAATTCGTTTGGTTTGGGTTTTATGGATGATTTTTTAATGATTAAATTTCTGAAGCTGTTAGGGGGGTTTGTGGTAAGTAGAAACAGCTGGGTTGGTCAGACGGCATACATATTTTATTGTGAATTTTCCACTGTAATAAGCTTAATTTTTAATCGAGTTTGATAAACTATTATGAGTGCATGTTCAAATGTAAAATGAATGAATTATAAATAACAAATATGTATGTTAAGTATGTAGTAAGTAAGTTAGTTACATTCATTAGCTTTACATCTTACATATCCTTACTTTATTAGCTTACACTTTCAGCATCCTAAGAACCTATTTTATTTTACTCTTACTGAACTTTGCGTAGTTGATTCAAGACGCGTGTATTATTGAAATTATACTATTTATATCAATTAAGCAGTTATTAAAAAAATACTATTAAACTTGTTTCATGTAAAATACTGCAATCGCATTTATTTTTTTTATATTAACATTTTCCAACTTTGAACATATAACGTATTACTTAATTAATCTTAACTTAACTTAATCAGCAAAATTTTACTTATTTCAATAAACCAGCAAATTTCAAATCAAGAAAAATTGTAAGATCAAATGAAAAACAAGATCAATCTCGCTACAATTATTCAAAATCAAGAGTAAACTTTCACTGATTATCAATCCAAAAATTTCTAATCATCATAGAAACACACTACTCCGTCCACTAAAAATCCAGATCTAAACCATCCAAAATAACCCCGCGGAGCGCACTCCCACCCCTCCCCGAAAACGGCGAACAATGAAAAAAAACAAATGAACCGCGCCGCGAAAAAGTGAAGCGTCACATTCTCTTTTCTCTCCTCTCATCAACGCGCCCGGCTTCTTCTCCCTTTCACGCACTCCTCCCTTTCACGCGCACTTGACCCCCTCGTGAGTCCGAATAAAGTCCACTGACCGTCAACTGGCTCCTGACCTGTGTCCTTGCTTACGGAATCTGGCTGCTCGAGCACCTCAACCTTCACCGGCCGTTACATAAACCTTTTACCGCTCCGGCAGCTCCTGGCGATCCTCCCGCAGCTACAGACAACAGCCTCCGGATGTGCACCGTTCCTTCTCCTTGCGCGCGAACCTTTCCGTCTCTTCGATCGAGCGAAAATGAAAAAAAAAAAAAAAAAAAATTAGAAAGAGAAAACGAGGCTGTACGCGGCCGCGCGACACCGGAGAACTTGACCTCGACTGCTCAAGGTCCGAGATGGCTCTGGCACCGGAGACGTTGGCCCCGTTTGCTTTTAATCTAGATCCCCACCTTGGCCGGGAGAGCAGAGCGCGCAGAGCGCTACACTCGACGAGAGCACTACTACTACGACTATAAGCGCCGCGAGCGCGCGGAGAGCTCTCGCTCCGAGCGCAACACCTCCTTCGGTCCATTTTGCATCTCGCTCCTAGGCGGCACGGGGAGGGAGGGATTTTTGCGAGCGGCTAGAAGCGCGGATGTTTTTGTTTTGATGGAGAGCAAGGAGAGCGATATCGTTGTTACCATTTTCCTGGCTGAGGAGTGCTTTTTTTTCGAGGGTTTTCTATTTTGGGTCGAGCGCTCGGGAGGAGGATTGGGAATGATGTTTTTAATTTATGGGAAGCGGGATAATTCCGGCCTGGAGTTTTCTAAATTTTTGTGCGCTGGGTGAGTGTTTTAATCGGTTTGATTAATGGGATTAATGGTGACTTTTCGAGAAGGCATTAATAAAACATTGCTCTCGATTTTACTCCATCAATTTTCCGGAGTATCCTTTGTAGACATTTTCGAGAGCGACGCAATTACTTTCGAATCGGAATAATCCGATAATAACATGTAAATAGGCGAGCCAATATAATTTTCGAAACGAAATAAAGGCAAAAGCGCGCGCAGCCATTTCGTTTTCCAAGAGCGCTCGTAACGAGCGCGCCGATACATATATTCAGCTCGGCGAGCGCGCGCTCTTTTCCCTTTTTCTAATTCGCTCTCGAGCGGGCCGATTATCGCGACTCTTCATCTGAGGCGAATATAACGCGAGAGTGTATGTATATATGCGCACTTTTACCGGCCAGCGGGAAATCGAACGCGTTTTCGATTCCGCCGCCGGCTCTTTTATTTATCTCCGGCTGACGAAAAAGAGCGAAGCTTAACGATGCGTTTTCGTTTTCAGAGATGGAATTATACGGATTAGCTTTAATTGGATCGCGCATGCTAATTACGAGGAAGCCAGTGCGTGTGTGTTTATCGAGCTGCGAGATGCGGAGAGATAGGTACAGTGGCGGGGCTGGCTGATTAAGCGATGACAGCTTGGATGAGAGGATGATAAAAAGTATTAATCGTTGAGATGGTGATTATGAGTTTGAATGACGAGGGGTAATTATGGAAGAGCGAAATTGATATTGTATGGAAAAATGTGGTACGTGAGATGCTTGGGGTATGATGGGCTTTAAGAAAGCGAGTTTTACGATTGATAATTGCGCGAGAGCTGTTTTTAGGAAAAGAATTTGATTAGTCTAGTGTACTCAGTAACTACATTAATATATTTTTTTATTTTTACTTTATTAATTAATATTTTTATTTGAACAAAATTTATTCATTCTAGTTGGTCTATTTGTGAAAAAAGTCTCTTTAAACACTTTCATCCCGTGAAACCCGACATTATTCCAGAAAAAATATCAATCAAACGTTACACCATATTCCATCCGCAAAAAAGTTCCGCATAAACAGTTATTCACTCGCGAAGCGCCGAGTCAATCATCCCGCATCAAAACGGCAAGCCCGAGCTAAAACAGCATGCGGCAATTTTCATCAGCACGCATTTCCGCGACGAAGGATGCAATAAATTCTATCCCCGCGTAAACGCGCCATCCGGCACCTCCGATCCTCAAACTTTTCGTCTCCACGGCGCAAACATACCTCTGCCATAAATCTTCCGATACGCGCGCGCGAGACGAATTTTACAGCTTGTAATGAGACTCTCTCGCTCGCTCGGGTCCATTAAAAACGGTTTCACTGCGCGCATCATACAGCTGAGACTTAGAAATTCCTATTCTACGATTCGTATTCACGGGTTTCTCCTCTCCTCTGGCTTTATGCCTTTTTTTTCCTCGGCGCGCCGTGCTTTCCAAAATAGTCCAATTTCGCGAGGAATAAAAGTCCCGGCGAGTGAAATCCGCGTATCCTGGTCGAGCGTTTTTAACCAGGCTTTTTCAAATCTCGATTGGGATTTGCATCTCGGAGCGCTCGAGGATGAAGCCGTCATGCCGACTGCGATATCGTTTTGATCTTAGAGCCGAGTTGCATTTTCGTATTGCGATGAATAATTCATACTTTATGTGAGCGTCGTTAAAGCTGCAGGTGTATGCATTTTTGATTGATTAACGCGACTCGTAATTAAAGTAATTAGTTTTACCACAAAATGTCACGTGCCGGAGGAACTCGAAAATCAAAATTATTAATACAGATGCATTATTCTTTACGAATGGCCGTAGATGTCAGGCGGTAATGATTCATGGAATCGGTTTTGATTCAATAAATCTCGATATTTGCATGCCAGAAAATTACAAACTTCCCCCCGCTCTGCCATCCGTTCAATGAAAGAGCATCAAAAGTGGAAAAGGAAAAGAAAACAATAATCAAGCAAAGTGTCACACACTTTTACGAGGCTAATAAAGTTCCTTTTTTTTTCTCTCTTTCTCCACTCTTGGCCGACGAGAAAAGGGAGCGCAATGAGAGAAACGTCTCTCTGTCCCCTCAATTCCGTGGCATTAACAGAGCGTCAAAACTTTCCAGGAACAGCAGATAAAAATCAAAACGTCCTCCTCGTGGAAACAAACGAAATCACCATTGCGTCTCTCCGCGCGCGCCCGGGAGAAGAGAGAAAAATGAAGGCTGCTCTCTCGAGAGCGCATCTCGAGAGCCAGAGGAGAAAAGGAAAAAAAAATGGAGCTCACGAAAAGGACGAAAAAGCATCGCTGTTTCACCGTGCCACCGAACAATGGCCGTAGCTGCAATCGTAAATCATCTCTTTCTTTCTCGCGGCCGACTCTTGCGGCGGAGGCGGCATTTTCTCGTCCCACTTTCTTCTTCTCGCGGCGCTATTTAAATCGCAATTACGTATAAACTCGCGCGCGAGGCTCGCGGCGCTCTTCCCGCAGATCCCCGGCGCCCGATTTTCCAACTGTTTGACCGCGCTTATGAATTGGCAATTAGGAGCTATTAGACGCTCGTTGCCGCGAAAATTTTTGTGGCCGCGAATTTTCGCGCCTGACCGTTTAAGAGTGTGGGTTTGGTGTATTTTTCGAAGCTACGTGGATAAATGTGTAGAGATACAAAATTTTCTATGAAAAAATATTTTGTTTTATGGGTAATTCGTTGGTTTTTTTTTTCAATTAATAGTGGTTGTTAACTTAACAAACATTTTAATGCCCAATAGAAGTGGGAAAATATTTGATTCTTAATGAGATTATTCTGAAAATCCTTTTATAATTCGATTCTAAAATCATAAAAATAACAATGTTTTTATTGGATAAGCTGTTTTAAACGCTTTTTTCACTATTTGCTGTAACCCAGGTAGAAATTAATCAGTTAGAACTAATATTGAAAATTTTTTTAAATCCTAGCTAGGTCCTAACTAAAAATATCTAACTGCTACAATTATATTAATAATAAGGCAATCTAGATAGGTTCCAATATCAAGGCTTATTTAATTTTCTACCCGGAAATAGGAGCTAGAAGGTTAAGAGACGTAAGCATTGACTGTCAATTATTTAGCTTCTGCATTTCCTCATCAGTAATTAAAACTTACATAATTATAAATAACCGTTATTATCAATGGCATTAATTAAAGTAACCGGTACATGCAAATGTGATTTTAAGCTTTACTTTCTTCTTATCGCCTCCCTGCATCAAAGTGTCTAACTGTCAAGCTGCATTCGCATCAGCCGTAATCCAGCTAAAAATTCATTACACACTCTAGCTGGCAGTCGTAGCTTTTTAGCGATAACAACTCGAAAGTTAATTAAAGCCAAATGGGTGCTAACTAGGCTAAATGCACCGGCGGTTTCGGTCACTTTGGTGCACTTCGCAACTTTTTAGAAATCTGTCCCAAATATATACATTAATCATCATACTTTCCACACCCACCCCGCAAAATCAAACACCTCCTCTACACTAGCTCACTAATAATTTCAAAATTTCTGCCAAGCCACCCTGCGCGCGCTCTCGTCAAAGAACCGAGAGCCTCACGACTGTCACTCGGCGCGTCACGCGCTAATTATCAGGCTCCTCGGCATCATCGTCATATCTGCGCGCCGAGTCCGCGTTTACCTTTTGTCAAAATCCTACTTTCACCGTTTAACTGGCGCTGCGCCGCCAGTCGGACAGTCGTAAACCGATCCTATCCTCTCTTTCACTGCACGCTGTGCCCCCCCCCCCCTCCGCTCTACTCGCGTGCGCTCGCCTTTTACTCTCTTTCTTTTTCTCTTTCTCTGCGCGAAACCGCAGCCGCCTCTTCGCCGGCAAGCACGAAAGGTACTTTCGGCACGAGGAGAATGACGTGATTTTTGGGCTCGAGCGGGACGTTTAATGAGACATTTTCGAGGCGCTGCGTGATATGTTGATTGCGCCGGGCTGAATGGAGCGAGCGTAATTACTGCGAGAGTCGTTCGGCTTCTGTTTGATTAAAGGGCGCGCGAGGTTTTGTTGGGTATGCTTGGGGTGATCGTTAAGAGGTGTGTGTTATGGGGAAGGAGATGGAATACTTTGGAAGGGCATTGAGCGATTCGAGATTGAACGGATGTCGTTTTTGCTTTCTTGAGTGTTTGATGGTGTTGGATGTGATGTGGTGAGTATGTTTTCTAATTTGTAAAACACGGTTTTTAGTAGAAATTTTTAGAACGATTTTTAAAATTATGAAAAATGAAGAAGCTGTCTTACCCATTTCTGACTTTTTCTACTTAAATAAATGGAAACCGGTTTTAAATGAATATAGAAAGAAATTTAAGATGACTGCATATTTTATATTTAAATCTTAATTATTACACTTTTATTATATTGTCAATAATCTACTATCATTTTTTAATAAAATCGTTGTTATAAAAAAATTATAAAATATTTTTACATGGTCTATAGAAGCTTGAAAAACCAAAATGGAAATTGTTATGTAAATTGCTTTTGAAATTGATAATCTTCCTACTGTATGTAATTTCCTGAATAATAGAGTATAATCACACGTATAAGACGACTAAAACACCATATATTGTTGAATCTGTAATTTTGTTACTTCTTAAGTCTTTTTTAAAAAAAAAAAAACAAGTCAAGATTGGTAAATAAACCTCCATTAACCTTAAAATAAAAATTGACTAATTGTAATGACTCACAATTACAATAATTACTCACAGTGTGCGGCGAATACCTATAAATCTTTTGAAGTATTTTTTTCAAAAAGGAAAAACTTATACACTAAAGTTTTGTATCTGCAAATTACATTTATAAAGTGCACTTAATTTCTTCATTTGCAAATCATAATATCATTTGGACGTAAATTGAAGATATTACTTGACTCACTAGCAATGAAAATTAACACAATAATTTCTGCAAATACAGTAAAAAAAACATTTACAATTTTTATCACAAATAATTACAAATAACTTCATAATGAACGCGTAAATATCTCAGCAAAAAATCAAATCCAACTACAACTCAACAACAAACAACAAATTCAAATCAAACCTCGCTCTAAAAAACTAGAACTCCTCGAAAAAAATTCAGGTCTCCAGCCGACAGCTCGACGTCGCGAGTAGCGAAAGCATCTCAGCTGTCAATTTTCCTTCGTCGGCCGACGAGCCGCGATCTCTTTTCTCTGTCCTCGGCATTGTCTCGCCTCATTTCCCTCCGAAAACAGAGTCACGTTGCCCCGACGTGTTCGCGGAAGCTGCGCGCTCGTCCGCGATCGCCGAGGACTAGATTCGATCCCTTCTGTTGTGTCCCGCTTGCGCTGGATTTCTCGCACTGAGAAAAATGTATACTAAGAGCAAAAAGATCGATCTTTTTGAATGGTATCATTTTGATGAAAACAGAAA
>UELX01003701.1:0-21819 GCA_900480035.1 Eupelmus urozonus
GTGGGGGAACGCTAATTCGTAGAAAAACTCTTCCCCTCTTATCCCTACAGCGCACTATTGAGAGGTTGGACTGTAGTCCAGTTAACAACAATTTAGGGTTGAGGACAATTTGACTGATTTTCTGGAATTATAAACTCGAATTCTCTCTCGGTGTATGAGACTCTAATTTATTACTTTTAAGTTTTTGTTATATATTTATAATTATTGTTTACAAATTTAGATAAATAATACAAATATCAGTGTAGAATAATTAATTTAAGGAAAGTAAAGTTTTTGTCTTGTTTTCGCAAAATAACCGACCATCAAAACCATGACACTTGATCTAAATAAAGACTTAGTGCTGCTGATGTGTTAGGCGTAAAACAATAAGCGTGACGATCGTTAACTATTTCCACCGTAAGCGTTTCTACCATTTATAACTAGTAAGTGACTAGCATGAAACTCATATGAAACCCAATCCTTATACATATAACACTTAGACTCATGTTCAGAAGTCACCGATGTGTAAACTGCCTTGAAATTGAAGCATACTTTGCTCAATGATTCATTTCAACTGATCGGTAGCTATATAAGAACAAAGACATATTTAGGAGTTTTTTTTTTTCGTCACCAAAATAATCGTAGAATTAATATTTGAATTCGAGTTTATTGTATGTCTATGTTAAAAACTATAGCGACAGGATTTTATAACAAACAAAAGAATTTAATTTCGTTAGCCGCTGATCATTACATATTATCGTTTTACTTGCGAATCTACACTAATTTAGTGATTTTAACAAAGACTTACGATACTTTAAATTATACATTTCGAAATATACTTAAAAATTTAATTAGTGACACAAAATCGAAGGATATCACTGTAATTGTTATACTAAAATAAACATTTTTCTATAGCATTCAAATTTATAAATACATCAATAACGGATACCTAATCAATAAATCCTTCACAGAAATTTAATAAACAAAAAAATATCAAACTATAAACCAAAACAAAAAAAAAAAGAATTTCTAAAACTCCTCACATACACAGCGCCAGGCGCCAAACTCCAGCCTCGCAATCCACTCGAAAAAAACCTTCGTCACCGTAATTCCCACCATTCCCTCGCGCGAAGAATGAGCCTCTCCTCCTCCTCTCGAGCATTTCTAATAATTCGGAGCGCGCGCGCGCTTAAAACAAAAGGCGTGCGTATTATAAAGTGCAGTCAAGAGGCGTACGAGCGTATAAAAAGGGTGCTTTACGTAATGAGCCGGTGCTGTTGCCCGGCGCGCTAGACTCGACGCAGAATCTCGCTCTCTCGGTGCTTATAGTGTGCCCCGCGCGGGCCTTATAAGCACTTAACCCAGATACAATTGCTCATGTTCTCGAGAAATTCTAGACGTTTAAAGCTCGTAGGAAAGTCGCGCGGAGAATGTGGAGGAAAAAATTTTACAGCTGGGCTGATTTGTGCTTGAATGGTATGCGCGAGGGAATATTGATACTGCATGAAGGTTAGATTGGTTCGGTGGGAGATTGTTTTTTTCTTTTGGATTTAATGGCTAGCTGGCGAGTTCTTGTAGCTGTCTATTTGAAGCTCTTAAACAGATTAACGGCTCTAAATGTATGCGTAAGTATAGAACAAGATAGCATATAAATAGCTTAACGATCTAATGAACTTGAAGGAAGTGTTCGAATCAAGATAAACTTCCGGCTCGGGCACTTAAAGTGCGCGTTTCTTGTAACGAAAACATGTTGCACTTGGACCCGAAGATCCAAAACATTCTAAACTCGTATAACAAAAGAATCCATTTTCATCGTCGACTCCTGAAAACACATTTCCTACTTAAACACCCTTCCCAGCATATACCTAATTAAGCCAGCTCTCGGGCCAATCTTCAAACCCACCCCAACCCCAAGCAAAGACGTTCCAACACATCGCCCACAAACATACAAACTCCCACACTCCTCGTCCCTCTCCGAAGAATCGACAAGCCGAAAAGCAACTCGAGCCAACTGATAAATGCTCGATCGATGCTCGTCTATATGCATGCTATACAAGACCCGCAGCGGTGCACTCCAGCTGGCGCATACACATGGCCCCACGCGCTTGGAATAGAGCCATGCTTCGCGACATTCGTGCGCCTCTCAATGCGCCTCCATACGTGCACAATACGCTGTGTATACCGAGCGGCTCTCTCCGCGCAGGGGTGCATGCATTTCCGTTAGCTGGGCTAGCTTCCGCGTGTCGAAAGGATATCGCGTGTGTGTTTACCTAAGGATCGCGCCGCTATTTCGGCGATGATTTTCGCCTCGATGTGTATATGTGCTCGCGGAATGAATCGTGACTGGAATGCTCGAGAGCTGTATGTGTGCCTTTACCGTAAAACTCTGCCTGTCGCGCTTTCTTGAGGGTTTACTGGCTGCTTCTTTTTTTTTTATAGGAGAGTTGACGAGGTGGGATAAGTGCCTTGAGAGCTTTCGTTGGGAAAGTTATTGTCGGATGCTTTTTGGACGTGTCTGTATACGGTGTGACCAGAATTCAGGATCTCCGGTGCTTGAAAGGATTGCTTTATTGATAAACAGTAAATGAAGTCGAGATCGCGAGATTTTTTCAAAAGAAAGATAACGATGTGAATGGGGCTTAAAAAGTAAAGCGATTCATTATTCGAATCGATAGCACAGCCGTGTATAATAAGGAAGGGACCCTAGTGATTTGCATAAACCCGCTCGAAATTCAATGTACCAAAGCCCAAAAGCTCGGGAGGAGCATGAAACTTTTACAGCCGCCACAATCGCGCCGATAAATCAGCCCGGCGGAACAATTACGCCGAGCAGTAAAGCTCCCCTCCTTCTCCGCCCGCTATTGATCATAAAAAAAAATCACACATTCGCTATACAGCGTCACAGCCCTGCTTTTTTCCCAGCCACAGCGAAAGAAAACGACGCGGCGCAGTCACGCGCGCGCGCGCAAATCGCGCAAACTATAAACACGTACTCGCTGCCCGGGAGATTTACAGCCTCTACGCGCGTCCAGGTATATACACATGCACAAAGGTTCTGGAAGAAGCTCGGTGCTTGTGTGTGTATACGCATGGGATATGATACGCGGACGCGTCGCTTGATTTAGGATCGGGGCGGCTGCTGCTGCATCTCGAGAGGATCCAGAGGCGTGCGTAGGAAAAGCTGCTGGTGCTTCTTGCAGCTGCCGTTGCGCTTATGCACTTTGGAAGCTAATTCGCTCTTTGGTTTCGCCTGGAGTAGTTGCAGGCGCGCTTGGAGCACTTATAGAGCTGGCTTGGGCGATGGTGCGGGTGTAATGAACGCGGAGATGTGAAAGTGGAGGGTGGTGGGATTGCACTTTTTTGGAGATGTTAAGTTTTAGGCGTAATGGTGTGGTAGTTTGCAGTGTGACTGTTTGGGATTTTCTTTTTCTGGGCTTTATGGTCGAGGTAGATTGGTGCTTTGTTTTTTATAAAGTAGAATGTTGGCGTGTGTATAGGTATGTCTTGTTATGCGGATGTGAAATATAGATGTAGAAATCGACGTTATCGAAATCACAAAGTTTGAGAATATTTTTGTTAAAAGTTACACGAATCGTTCTAGAGTCTTGTTAACATAATCCATTAAAATTTTTAAACACGAACTTTTTACACTAAAAATGTACTTTTTTAAATAAATGAACTGAATGTATAATGTATTTTGCAAGATTTTCTCGGATATATGAGAACAGAATGAAAAAAGACGTCGTCAAGCGGCGTAAGTTCCACGAAAAAATTAAACATCGTTACTGAGCGTAAAAAGCTGCCTTAATTACTCGCTTGTGTTCGTCATGTATTTGCGCGGTATGAGCAGGTGCGCTCAAGTTGTGGATGTGCTTAAAATTACAGCTAATTTTCTTACAAAGGCTTTGCTCTTTTTTGCAGACCCTTTTTGGTCTAATGAGTCTCCTTCGCTAATTTTTGTCATTTTCTCGAAAATTTATTTTTCAAAATGATTATTTACCCTGAATTGTGAAAGAAAAATTAAAGTTAAAAGGTCATTTTAAATTTTAAGACAACTAATATGAGAAACAAAAACTCAGCCCCTAAAAATATAAAACCATTCTTATCGTTAAGATACTCTCCAAGAAAATGGCTCAGAATTTGAAAACCACTCCAAGACACAAAACGCCTTAACCCATTATCAAAACCATTTAAAAATCGTCAATCTACTTAACCCATCGCAGTCCCTCCTTTCATTAAATCCACTAAAACTCCAGCATCCATCCCAACAAACCCTTCCTCCATTATTAATTCGCTCCAATTTTCGACCCTCGAACCGCGAGAGCTCCCCTGTTTACGTATACGAAACGCGCGGCGCAATTCCAGCCGTCGCGCGCGCGTCCGCCCGTACATCAAGCGCCACCGACGCCGCCGCCGCGGCATACCTTTGCTATCCTGACAGATCGCGCCCTCGACGAGCCGACAAATGTACGGTGCACCGCTCGCTAAACTATGCACCAGCCCGAGAGAGGCTAGACAGTCGCGAGTTTCTACGTATATGTACGCTCGACTTCGACAACTTCGTCTTTTTTCCTGGTGAGCATTTTTTTTTTTTGTTTCTTTCTTGGATGGATAGCTGAGGGCGACTGGTGCGGTGTATTAAAGTTGAAGTAGGCGCGCGTTTTGCAGTAAATTTCGTGGGATTAGGCTCTAAGAATAAATTTGCGCTGTAATTCTTGGGGAGAGGAGGAATTTTGATGTGGCGCTGTATAAAGCTCGGCGTGGAGGGAATCTGGTTTTTGTGCTTTTAGATTGGTCTAATGAAAATAAAATTAAGGACTGCGTAAATTGCGTACGTGAGGGTGTACCGTTTGTTATAAAATTTATTTTAAACTTGTATGATTATTATAGTCATTTTACGATAGCACATACTGCATTGAAACCCGCAATACTATTATGTATTAGATATATAATCAAATGGATATAGATGGATCGTTACATTTAGGTAATTGATGTATCTGTTTGCCCAAATTGAATTAGCTATAAACTTTTGATAGGTTATTCCTGAATTCCTCTGATCATGACAATCATTATAGTTTTGAATGAATCAGATTATTTAAGTATAATTTATGTTAATAAACTTAAAATTATATTTAACGTATTGAATTTAGATTCTCAAGACACATAATTAAACGCTAAAACAAGCGATATTTCGGTATTGAAAATTGTTAACTCTAAAATAAAAACATAGAATATTTATCAAAGTGGTATATATAGAACTAAAATTTAGATCTGGTTTAGTTTATTAAAAAAGTTGTCAATGAAAATTATATTTGAATAATTTATTTTTGATGTTATAAATTAATTTTTCGTTAGTTGTGAAAATAAAATATAAATGAGGGAAAGAAAAATGTGGAACCGCAACTAGGAGAGACCAGTGACGGAAAAAAAGGAATAAAAACTTTTCAGAGTACAGAGCACATTTGCATTTATTCCTACATTTTTTCTTTTTATATCATACTGGAAATTCCGGGTAAAATAAAACTGACGTCTCTAATAGTTGAATTTTAAAATAAAGAAACTATTTGATAAAGACTACCACTAAAAATAATAAAGTACGAGTGAGTGTAAAATATAAAAAAAAAACTTAATATTTGTAAAATATAAAGCATTTTTATTACCATTTTGATCAAAATGTTTCAATATTTCTATATATTGGCTTAATAAAAGAAGTATAAATCCTAAACTTTCCCCTTACTTTATAGGTACATACCTATGCCTAGTTCAATTTAAGTTAATTTTCTACTTTATAAATAAAATGTCCATTATCTTTTTATATCTAATTCATCCGGAAGGTGATTGCTTAAAATGCAGTGTAAAAATACCATAATTAGCTATTTTAAAATTTTAACTTTTAACAAAACAAAGAGTCATTAGCTCTCCAACCAGCATTAATATAGAATACCCAATTAATCCGCAACTATAATGGAATTTTAAGTAGAAAAAAGGATCCCCAAATATCCTACCATTACCATCCATCCGCTCAAAATTCAATTAATTAAAAGACTCCCTGTAATTTTACACTCCCTAAAAAATTCATCGCCCCGACATAAAAATAAGCGCTCGAAACGAGACAGTGAAAATTCCACGGGATTCAATAAATAATATCGGCGAGAGAGAGAGAGAGAGAGAGAGAGAGAGAGCAGTAACCGTAACTGTCTCGTTTAAAAGTGCACTTTTCAGAAGCGTCAACAGGCTTTGAAAATTCATCGGAATCGGAATCCAATAAAAGTAACCGGCGCGGCTGAGCCCGCCAGCGACTTCCTCCACCATCGGGCAATTTAATTCGCGAGACATTAATTTTAACCACTCTCGGGCTATCGATTATGTCTGTTATTTCACCGCTAGAGTAGCCCTTTGCAAATCGGCCGGAGTGGCGCAACGAGCGAGTGCCGCGCGCGCACCAATTATGCATAGATTCTATTTCTAACCGGCAAGTATAGAAGGCTACGAGAATAAATTCAGAGAGGCAGACGCGAGCAAAATAAAAGGATGTGGAATATTCATGCGCTGATGCCCGTTAATAATGAGAGTAAAAATAATGTTGCAAGAAAGAATGATTTTTTAATTAATTGTAGAAAAACGAAGGGACTTAGAAGGTGAATATAAAGGTTAGCAGAAATTTGGGTCGATATTTCTATAAACATTGTTTTAAATTTCATTTTGTTATTATCAATTTTTATTTTTTTAACTTTTTTTAAGATGTTATCATTGACTAAAAATAGACTATTCCAAAGTAGACGCACACATTACGTTAATATATACACACATGTTAATATTTTAACAATTTGTAATAAGGTATTAGCAATTTGTAAGAGCAACTTTGTAAGAATAGGTAAATAAATTAACAATCTCAAATGTTTAATTTATTTACCTATCTTAAAATATTTTATATTAAAATTATTTATTATTTTATTGATTTAAAGTGAGTGAGTTGTGCCGTTGCACAGCAGGGAATCGCGATTGGAGATAAATCAATAAAAGAACTGTACCAAAAGTAACGTATAAGTTTCCTATTTTAATCTCATCTACCATAATTCATGCTAGATGCGGGAACGTATATACCCATAATTGAATCAATCTAAATATTAATCCAACCTTAATCCCCCTTAAATTACACACACACACTTTATCAGCTGAAAAACTCATTATTACCAGCCGGCACCCTACCATCCTCCCAATCCAAAAGAAAAAAAAAACGCGTGCACACCAAGAGCCAGCGGGGGTCGCCGGATTCATCGCACATACACTCGAAAATCGCTATCGTTCGAGGATAAATAATTTATAAACTCGCTCTCTCCGCTCCGCTAGGCGCGCATCAATCTTCGTTAGTCGGGCGCGCTCCGGCCGTTTCGGCACTTCGTTTTCCCATTAGGCTGGCACGCGCGCGCGAGCGCATCATCCCCTTTTCCAGCATCCCCCCGCCGAAAGTTATAGGTCAGAGGAGGCTCTGGCGCAGCGCGTAATTATCGCCTCTCGCGCCCTATAAATACAGCCGGATCCGGTTATCAATTATGCGCTTAATTGTTGGCCGGCCGTCGTGCGCCGTGAGATTATTGAAGTGACTTTTTTCCGCGATGAATTTTGATAAAGTAGGATGGATTGCCGGGCGTGAGAGTAAGTACGTGGGCCTTGCGATTCAATTTGGTTTGGGTAGGGGAAAATTGATTTGGATGGGATAGATAAGGTTTGGGAGGGTAGGAGATTTGTTGAAATTTTTTTCGGGTAAGCTTTAAGTTGTCGGACAATTATTTATAACATTTTTTGGTAAATATTTTTTTATAATTATTATAAAGAATGTATATTAATTGTGTGATCGTGAAATGAAATAAATGAATTACAGTGACCATCTTGTTAAAATAAATAGTTTGATTAAATTGTATGAAAATTAAACATATTAATGGAAAGAAATTTAAATATCGGATAATAATTGTAATTCCCAGAATGAATATTTTTATCTGCGTTATTCATTTTAGCAAATTGAATACTTTGCGGTTGATGAGATAGATAAAGAAACGTCATGATTGCATTTTGTGGTGTAAAATTTAAAACGGTTAGACAGATGGAAAAAGTCGCTTTGTCTTTTTTAAACTAATTGATTGGTTTTGACTATTTTTAGGTTCTTATTTTTTACAAACTTTTAGTAGAAACCATAGTTTTAGGTAGTTTTTAATCTGATACATTAAACATATTTTTACTTTAATTAAAAGTAAATATGCATGAATAGACAGGATTAAATAACTTCGAAAACGAAAAATGCCTATAATTTATTTGAATAGCACAGACTCTAAGCCCTTTTCATTTCCGAGTTCTTATTTTTAAAATTTTTTAAATTTCTTTAAATGCAGCAGTGACTTGAAAATAGAACATTCAAAACATAACCATAATATATAAATAAATAAATAAATTTATGAAATTTAAAATCAATAGCTATACATTTCTATTTGGTATTAGTTTCGGCCAAATAATTATTTATTTACAAATAATCATATCATGAAAAAAACAATGTTCGTGACAAATGTATAATTGAATCCCACGCACTCGTATAATCGCGCGTTATCCTTGCCGGTTTCGCCGCTACTTGTACGCAAGAAAAATTGTTTGAACGTAAAAGTTTCATTTGTTTTTAATAGAAAAATAAAAAAATAAAAAAATATGAATTACTTTCCGATTATTTTATATAATTTAATCTCATAAAAACATGTTGATGATATACTGGAGTACACAATTGTATCGTACGATCAACAAAGAAATTTTAATTACTTACATTAATAAATAAGGCAAGAAGATAATTTAACGTATGATTTTTATTAATAAAAAAATATCGTGTTATAGTTTTATTTTAGTTTTAACATTGAAGTAAATGGACTGCAAAGGTTTCGATTAAAAATGAGAAATATCGATGAAATGGAGATTACAAAAATGTGGATAAGCAACTTGAAAATGATTCTGAATATATTCGCCTAAATGGATAAGTCAGCGAAACTTAGTTCACGGATTCTGTGAATTCGTATTTTAGGATAGCCGGGGACTAAAATAAATAAGGAATGTATACAGGTGTATAGCCACTACATTCTAGCGCCGCGAGAATTTTAGGATGTCGATCAAGGTATTTCAGGAATTATTCAAATGAGGTAGCAGCAGCGTGCATTACAAATAAACGTATAAATATCCTACGTGAAAAAGAATATACTGGGCATTTCTGAATTTTCACAATTATTCTATAACATTTCGGTGTTTCAGTGAGAAAGTCGAAAAATGTGATTTTTGAAAAGCGGATATTACGAACGTCGTTCTTTACGTCGGATGTACCTAATGGATAGCAAAGGCACCGAAGGAAGACGAAATAGCCAAGCGCGACACATGTAGATTTGAGAGGGCCATTCGCTCTACCGATTCGATGACTGAACCGGAGAATTTTTGACGCAAGAAATTTTTTCTTTGAATTTTTTTCAGTTTTTAAGCTTGAGTTTAAGAGATAGGTTGATGCATAGGATAAGTATACGAGAGCATTCACGGAATCGGTTTATATTAGCAAATATTAAAGTTAAAAACTATTGGACAAACTGAGAAAACTAACTCATTTTTATGAACAGTGGGGAATAAAAAGATTAAAACCTTCGATCGTCCATTATGCTTTCAAGGTAAACGAGAGAAATAAACAAGTAAACAATATGGATCTTACTGAATTAAAACAACTTCTCAAGAAACAAAGATTGTATATCAGGGCAACTTCCACACGCTCTCTTTTTTTCATTCGACCGTTCGCCTTCAAATATTCTCCATACGCTAGATTCGCATGATTGCTAGGCTTTTTCTCTTATCCCTTTTTCGCCAATTTCTAATATTCACCTGAATACTGCTGCTACTCCTAAACGTAACGTCATGTTTTCAAAAAATTGGAAAAGAAACTTGAAGAAAATTCTAGCACGTTGAAAATACTCTATTCAACAAAGAACAGCGCACGCAGGCCTACAATTGCAATAATTTGCTCTTCGGCCGTATCGTCTCTCTCCGACGTTCCTGCTTTCTTCTGTACCGCATAAGTCTATTTGTAACGCCTGCTGTTAATACCTCGTTCTCGACGCCTGAATGAACCTTAAAATATCCTAATCGGTTTCTGCGGCACTAAAACGCACATGACCATGCAAATATACATTCCTTATTTATTTCTATCTCCATCTATTTCAAAATGTAAGTTCACATATTTCGTGAACTTCAGGTTGTTCGTTTATGCAGCCATAGTTATCGATTGGCGCACGCTCATTTAAACGTTTTGGTTCGTTCTTGCAACTTCTATTATATATCGATGCTACTCGTTTTCAATCGAAACTTTTGCACTCACCTCATTGTTGTTATATTACGAAAAAAATAGAACACGGTGTTTTCTTACAAATAAAGGATCATTTACTTATTCATCGATCTTAAATTACCTTCTTTCCCTCCTTCATTAATTTAGATAATTAAAACTTTTATTAATCTCGTGATATAAATTCAAATAACAATGTTCCCATTACCAAAAGAGAACAATCATCTAGATGATATTCTATTTTTATAAATGAATACAAGATTTGCTACCAAAATGATATTTGAAACGCTATTACCATGCACCGCTGGAATTCAAAGCATAAAAAGTCCACAATTGATTCGTTCTCAACAATTTTAAAGCGAAACTTTTCAACTCGGTAAATCACCAACTTCAGTGCATTACATTACAATAGAAACATCGTCGGAATACTGATTTCGCGTTCCGCAAAACTTTATATCTCACATAATCGTTTGCATATTCAGACGGCCGACAATAACGGACGCATCGCCCATACGAAAAAGACGATCGATCGCGTTAAAAATTCCAACAATGTAAAATCGAGTCACGCGCAATCCAGCCCGCTGCGCCCGCGAACAAAAGCCGCCTGTTTCTAGCAGTTTGAAAAAGAAAGTCGCCCGCGCGCACAAAAGGTCAAATCATCGGCACTTGTCGCTCTCTTTCTCTCCCAGCCATGCAAACTCGATCGATCGCTCGCAAAAATTCCAAAGCCATTAGCTGTTCGGCGCAGCCTAGGCCTGCGGGTCCAGCCCAAAAAGAGGAAAAATCAGCGGACGCAGCAGCAGCTGCCGGGCCGTATAAATATAGCCGGGGCGATTTGGTGGCTCGCTGAGAGAGATCGGCTCTGGCGCCGGCGCCGAAAAAGCCGGAAGCCCGCTGGCATGCGTGCAAGCCTGTCTCTATAGGTATATGCTTGCATAATCTCGTGGCGAGTATAATTTTTCGACGCGGACCGCCCGATGCGGCCTGGCGCCTAGCTGGACCACTGGGCGCGCGGGTGAAGAGAAAAAAAAGGGGGATACGTAAGAGGCGGCAGTCGGAGATGGGAAAATGACGAGTCGAAAGGTGGAGAGGATGACTCGGCTGGAGTATGTATCGCTTTGGGGAGGGTCAATCCTTTTCGTAAAGCCGCCGTCTTTTCGAGCAATCGACTCCGGTAGACGGCCCATTGTGATTGCACCGCGCGTATACTTATGTGTATGCGTATATATTTAGCTGTGAGCTGTGCCGATGGAGGAGAGATGTCATTTTGAAATCTCGATGCGCCGCGCTGATGTGCGTCAGCGCAGGGGGGAGGAAACGAGTACGCATTGATGTACGTGGAAAAAATCGGCGAGTGTGTGTGGATAAAAATCTAACAATGCCCGTGTTTATGCGTCGGCCGAGTGGAAACGCGGATGGGTCCGGACAATGTAACGAGTAAATCGATTCACGCGGGTTTTTGTAAGGATATAGGCTTTTTTTTTATTCTTTTGTGGTGGTTTCGAAAAAAAAATATTTTTTGAAATGACGTTGCTGGAAACAACTGTGCACTTGATAAGCCGGCTCTGTGGGCAGGTTTCGATTTTGTAAAGTGAAATGATTGAGCGCAAGTTTATTTTATACAAACGGTTACACGAGATTTGAATTGTGGTTCGATTTCTTTATGACTCTGTTAAATTTTTTTTTCAAAGATTTGATTATGTGTATATGAAACAACAATAGGTTGGGACATGAAAAACGAATTTGAATCTTGGATATTTATGTATTTGAAATAAGGATGAATAGTATTTTTATCTAACTACAATTTGACGATGACAAGTAGCTGTAAAAAAAATATAAGATTTGAAATTTTCTACGTCTACTCAAATCGTATATAAAAATACTTATCATACTGTTGCATTTTTTCAACACCCTCAGGGCATGACTGAAATATGACTTTGATTTACTGGTGTTCTAGAGCCTGAAGTAAAAATCTAACTCTTTATAAACTCTGACTCTAAAGCAGAAATAAACTAGTATGACAATAGGGCTCGATCCATCATGAAGTCATCGATGCACACGATGAAAAAACACTCCTTTCATCGGTACGAACATAGAGCCTTCAAACGCTACAAACGCTATTTGAATGACAACGATAGATTCTTTTTTAACTTATTCTGCAATCCAAGTAACAACACCAGTACTGTACGTATCTTACTTTGACATCATCAACAATTTTATTTGAGAAAATGACAATAATAAAAATAATATTGATAAGGGGTTTATGAATATAATAGTAGTATCGGTTAAAAGGTAGTAGATTTAACTATAAAATTCATCTTTGATCGCATAATATTCTGTTTGTTTTTTTTCGGCTTTCGAAAATCTACCTAATAATGCATGAAAATGAAGCTATTCTGATAAAATGCTTTTCATTGAGCATGTCAAAAACAGTCTAATAATATTAATAAAATTATTACGTGTACGATTTTTAATAAATAAAATGCTTAAAAATACGTAAGAGTTTGTTATTAATAGAATTTAATATTCAATTTAAGGGCTTAAATTTCCCACGTCAAGAGATATTTATTTCACAGCTATATTTGTCCTTTCTTCTTCTTGCATGGACATAAAAGCCTTGCACAAAGGCGAGCTGAGAATACTCCCCAAAAGTGGTCAATTTAAAAAAACAAACAAAAAATATCGTTGAATCAAGGATCGAATTCTCCTTGAATCCAACGAAAGTCGCAAGCTACTCCCATATTACATGGCACTATAATTTACTTAAAAAACCGAAACCGTACGCTCACCGCGGGTAAATACAAAATATATAATAATTATTCCAGAATGTAAATTGAGGTGTAATTCCGGCTGATTGCATAATTTATGACAGTCCGAATATATAAAACTGCTCTCCTCGCAACGGGCTCGCCGTAAAAAGCCCGCAAATCACTCACCTCGCGCGGCTGCATCGTGAGCGCGAGAAAAAAATGTCCAATTTAAAAAGCACGTTTCCCTCCGAGAAGATAAATAACTGGGGAGTCGAGAGTAAAAACATATGTAGAATCTATCGTGCAATAATGCAGTGGCGCTCGCGCGCGAAAATCATTTTTCGAATGCTTATGCAACGCGCCGGCTATTAAAAGACGATTTGCAAAAAGCGTCTGGGCAAAAAAGTTACTTTGTTTATTGATTACCAATTATAATGTTTCGATAAATTTTCACCTTCGTCCGAGAATTTATCGGCGGGTCGGCTCGATAAATGTTAATTTGACGTTCTTACCGAGTTATTTCGTCGTTAAACTGTTTTTAAGAAATATGGCCTGGAATATATACTGATTTAAAATTCCGATTCGGATGAATCAATCAGCGCGTAATTAATTTATCAATCGTTTCTTAAGTGCTTTAAGTGCATTGGAAAATTCGTTCCAATATCTTATATAAAAGATTCGGTTAAAAAATATTCGCCTATATACATAAAATCCTTCAGAATCACTCTCCGGTACAGCATAAATGCAGAAAAATGAACAATCAAAAACCAAGTGTACATATATGCGTAATTAAAAAAAAGAACAAGAACCCGGACCGCCAATAAGGATCCTTGCTCTGAGAAAACGTTGCAACCGAAGGTATCAGACTCTCCTTCACACATGCATATATAATAACATACAGAAAAAAATATACATACTTATAAAAGTAAAAATAACCAGACACAGACACATCACCTATACAGCACATCAGAAAGCTACAGGCTCGAGACGATCCGTGAAATAATTTATTGTTCGACGAGTGTGTAAGTATACTCACCCATTAATTCATCGGCGGGCGGCCGGCCGCTGAAAATCGCCGACCTTCGCCCGTCACTCGCGGCCGTCTGCTGCTTCTCTCTCTCCTCTTATATACTTATATCCTCGCCTCTCCGAGCTTAGCGGCGGTTTCTTTTCTCCTTCGGCCGAGAGTTCGCGCCGGTTTCCACGTCGTCGTCTCTCTCTCGGGAACAGCGCGCGCTCGGCAGTAGCAGCAGCCGCTCCTTACTTGCACTCGATCTTCGCTCTTCTTTTATCCTCTCTCTCTCTCCTCCTCTCTTTCTCTCTCTTCTCCAGCTCGCTTTATCGGCCCTCTTTTTTATCAATCCCTCGCTTCTCTTTCGAATCTCGCGCTGCTCCTGATTAATCAAAGCCTCGCGATTTTTCGCGAACCGAGCGGAGAGAAATAAACAATAGCAGCGAGAGGCTGCCTCGCAGACAGAAAGAGAAGCAAGCGACAGGCTTATATATATATACACACGCAGGAGAGCACGTGCGCCGCCAGAAAACCGGTCGTCTTCTCTGCGCTCCCTCCTCTGCGTGTATATAACCCTGCGTGCGCCCGAACGTGCGGATGAGGTATATACACACACACGGCGTCCGATGCTGACTCGCCGACGCTCGCGACGGTACTGAGGGAGACCGGCGCGCTGCTGGCGCGCTTGAATGGCCGTTTTCGCGCCGCCGCCGCGCGCGCAGCAGCGCCGCGAGAGAAATTTTCGAACGCGCGCGCGTATATATATATATATATATGTGTGTACACTATGCAGCCGGACGAGAGGATGATGCGGCCCCCCCCTTGTTCTGTTAGCCGCACGCATCGGTGTTCTTAGAGTGTATATATATCATACTGGGAGGTAGCTTCCCGACCGGTGAGCGTCTCTTCCTCTGTGCCCACGTTCGCAGCCTGAGCTACACGTCTTTTTTGGCTGGATCGAGCGCGCGGGGATGGAGTAGGATGTGTGGGCTGCTAAGATGGTGTGGCGAGTTGCTGATTGCAGGAAGAAGAGAAGTAGTTTTGTTAGATGGGTCTGAGAGAAGGAGCAAGAATGACCGAGTGGATGAGAACTGGGTTTGGAGATGGTGGATTGAGGGTTGCAATGTAAGATGTGATTTATGAATAATTAGGAGAGACGAATAGTATATTACTTATACACGTAAATTAAAATTAATTTTATTGTAATTGTCAGTTTTATATAACGTTTTATGTTCAATATCGAATAATTGATTAACAAAGATTTAATGAAAAACAAATAAAATATTTTTTTTAACAAAATTTTAGTAATTTTAAAATTCAAACTCTGTATAACTTTTTTGCAAAATGAGCGAAGGAAACTTTATCCGTCTGCAAACTACCAACTCCCCATTGTGTATTCGAGATGTGTGGTATAAAGGAAGGGGGACGACCGCAGGGATGTGTTACTTTTTTGGTTTCAATTTGTCGTTTTCACACTTGCCTCATTTTTAAAAAAGCTTTTTTTGTAAGAATCTCGCTGTATTACCTATAGTGCGAGTTTTCAGCGCATATTCGTAGGAGATAATAGAACTAAATTGCGCATTTTTGAGTTTCATTTTTTTGTATTCTTTATAAAAATAGAATAAAATAGTCTAAAAATTTATTAATCTTATAGATTATTATTATTATTCAGCATCCTCAAACTTGAAATAAGGATTATAAAAATAAATGTTTTAAATAAGAATTTTCAATATGTAAAATGTACCTATACATTAACTGTATTTTATAGTGTGTACAATCTTTAAAATGTATGCAAGTTATGTGACAAAAAACCGTGTATGTATAACCAAGTAACGTAACGAGGGTCGGATAGTTTTTTACTTATTTCATGAAAAATGAACCTTGCATTATAAAAAAAAAAGATACCTTTCATGTAACTTCCGTATATCAATAAATTATTTAAAAATATTTTTAAAAACGTTTGTTTTCTGGTAAAACAATTCTAAAATTTTATAAAAACAAGATTTTGAAAAATTAATATAAATTAAAAAATGTTTTATTAAAAAAAAAAATTTTTAATTAAAAAAAAAACAAGTGCAACTTTAAAAATAGCCAGTTTTTTTCTAAATATGCACGAATCTAATGGCTGAAATATTCATCCTAGATGTAGTAAAAATCTATCTTTATTGATTTTAGTTTAATTAATTTACAAATTCATTAAGTTATGATGCATGAACAACACAATCTTTTAAACAGCTAAATCTTTTTGAAAAAAAAAGAAAACTTTTATCAAAACTTGATAATAATGGATAAAAGTTAAACTAATTGTAATAATCAATATATTTAATAACCATAATTTTTTCTAAAAATTATATCGATTAGTTTTACAGATATAGCCATTTTAAAGAAAAAACAATTTTATGCGGAATAAATATTATGCATAAACAAATATGTAAACATAAAAAAATCTTAAATTTGAAAAATTAATATAAAAATAAATCAAATAATTGTAAAACTTACTTATAGTTTAATGTTGCAAAGGAGTTACAGAAACGCGCGTGCTCGCGTTATTGAATATTTTCGTAAATTAATCTAGATATGTTTGTAATAAATGAAGCAATATTTTAAAGAAAATTCAGTTTCGTAAATAATAAAATTGATCGTAGTAATTAAGATTGAAAAATTTAGATTTTATTTATAAGTTTATTAGAAAAGAAAACTTTGATATTCACCATAAACTATTCCTTTAAAGGTCTTCTTTCCTTATGTCCCATTTTCTATAGAAACAATAGAGTCATTCTATTATACCATTTGGTATAAGTCCATCGTAAGTCACTTTTTGCAAAGAATAATAAATAATAAAGTACGCATTTAGAAGTATAAAGAAAACAATTGTACAAAAGCTGCTTTACTGCAGAACAGTAAAAGTAAACTATATTTCAATAACACAATACAAAATTTATTTTGCATAGAATCAATAGAAATTATTGCCAATCCACTATACATAATGTTTATAAAACAGAAAATGGGCACACGACAGTCCTCCCAACACCCAACTCTCACGACAGAGCGTCCTAAAGCCCTCTTAGCTCAGCGACAAAAATAACGTTACCAATTGCCTGTCAAAATTAACAAATTCACTTGATCCCTGGATCGCTAACCAACGAAATTATACCACATCTCGTATAAATCCAACTCTCCCCCGACTCTCCATCCAAAGAAAACACTTCTGGACAGAAACTGGACTATAAATCTCACTCCGCCGCAAACTCCCCCCTATATATTTATAACTCCTTGACGCCACTATATATACACACGCTTACGCGTCAAAAAGTTCGCTCGACGCCGAGCGCTCAAATTATTAGCGCGAATAATAGCCCCGCGTCTAGGTCGGCTTTCTCCGCGCTGCAGATTTTATAGTCCGCGGCGACGCAGCTGCCTCGCTCGGCGCCTGTTTGTGTATTGACTGCGCGTCTGCCACGTGCGCATCACCTATATACTATTATAAGGCGCGCCGCGAGAATATTTCGCGAAATCGGCGCCTGATGCTGCAGCGCCTGCCGAACTTTACGATGTTGACATTATGCCTGTGTGTGTGTGTTTGTGTGCGAGGATCGGCCGGTTTTATTCTTACGACTGTATTTTCATGCCTCGTTGCGTATGCGCGGGCTGCCCTTGCGGGATTTCCAAGTTACGCTTTCAGATTCGATCTGTGAGGTTTGATGGATAAAAAGGATTGACTTTTGATTTTTATATTGTTTCTTTGATTGTATCTATTTTTTAGCTTTATTGCTCTTGAAAAGGGATGTTTCAGATTGCGCAATTCCTTTTTTAATTTCTTCTTTTTTTTTTATTTTCTTTAAGCTTGAGTCTACTATTTATTTTTAAACGTAGAATATGTTATTTATACTTGTTTGGATTTATGTATAATGTCAAGTTTTAAAGTATGAAACTGAAGAGCTAAAAACAGTTCAATAGAGTCTGTGCAATTATATAATAGCATGAAAATAAACGAAAAATTGGATTAAAATGTTCGTTCTTTATTTGCTGGATATTTAGAAGATTATTTAATAAAGTGATCGTATTATCAAAACTTTATATTTCCAATGGTTTAATGAATAGAATAACGTTAGAAAATTATTACAAAATTTTCACTTTATAAAAGTTAAAAAATGAGAATAACAATAAAATAATATTTACATTTTTTTCGACAAAAATAGTAGAATAGTTTATAGAATTTTTTTTTTAATTTTGGAAAATATAAACATGAATTAAATTTACGAAGTCAAAAAGCCACTTATTGGGAATTATATCAAAGTTTAGACTTAGAATACATAGTTAGAACCAATTATAATGCCTTCTTTGTGACAGCGTTACATAGATATTATTTAAAAACCATACGTAATATAATAGACCAGTAAAATGAAAATAGTTTGTTGTTTTAAATTTAAATAAGTTCAAAATGATCTGCAAAAAAACTCACTAATTTAAATTTAATAAGTAGATCACAAGCAGTGTGATATTTTTATTTAGGAAATTAAATAAAGTAATTGAGTTGTTGACAGTCATCGGTATACTAAGCTTATCGTAAGGTTTTATTGATCACTGACTGGAGTCGTAAAGTTAATTTTATCGCACACTTTTAAAAGTATAAAAGTTTTTCTACTGCGTTCATTATCCTTATATATAGGTTGACGTGCGCGCAAGTCGCGAACTTTCACATATACGTTTATTGTTTAAAATGCAAAAATAGAGATAAAGAGAGAGGCAGCAACATGGATTAATGCATCAGATTTGCAAGAGCGAACTTTAATCAAGCGCTGCGCGTTGATTTTACAAGCGCAAAGACGCAAGCTACGCGGAATTCGCTAATTCGTGGTTATGCGCCGGATTTCACATAAATTAATTAAAAGGAAGAGAGACAATAAAAGCTCTACATTGAATCTTGACGTCTGTATATGAATTTATGAAAATTATTGTGGCTATGTCGGCGTGACTTGAAATTGAATTTCTTTAATTAATTTTTTAATGGTTTGAAAATCTTAACGAATACTTGGTCTGTTGATTGTTTACTTAATTCACACATTTTAATAAAAAATCTTTATTATATTAATAAACATGATGATAGTAATGTCCGATGAACATATTTTTTATTTAAGTGCTACAAAATTTAATACTTCGAAATTGCAATATTACGTAGTTTATTTCATTTAGAATTAAATAATAATGAATGTTTATAATTTTGAAATCTAAATTCAAGTATCTGCTTTATAAAATAGATGCCTAACAATCAATAATTTTTTATTCAAATTAGGTATATTTAAAAAGTTTGATTAACTGATTAATTAGTTTTACAACATTACAGTATATTTATAGTAAAATTTTTTATTTAATTCATCTTTAATTTTTAAGTTAAAAAGATATTGTAGATGTCTCTACTATGTCAATTTTTTCTACGCCATGTAAAAATATACCAGAAAATTTGTATTGTATCTGAACAGACAATATCCCTTGTATTTCTGTTAATTCACGCTCCATAAAACTTCTAAGGATAATCCTGACTTTATCGTCCTACATCTAAGTATAGCATACTTGGGTCTACAACATTAATCTGCGCACTACGTTCCACGATATCTCGACTGGTATTTTTTCTAAATTGAAGAAAAGTTTTTTTCAAAATTACTGTAAACAATTAAACTTTTTAATAAAAATGCAAAATTAGGAAATATATATCACTTCACTCATACATTGATTTTACTAAAATGCGCAAATGGTACTGCGTTAAAAAAACATTTTTTACATTTTATATACAATCATAAGCGGAATATATGCTTCGTAATATATCTTTAGATAAGAAAGTAGAATGCGAGTTGAGATTGGTTACCACGGTCAGTGAAATGAAATTATTCTAAATATAAATTGCATTTGAAACACGCGATAAGTATTTATTCACATTTCCTCGATGTATCATGTAAAAATTTAAAAAAATGTGTATAAAAGTAACTACTATTAGCTTTAGTTTATATGAAATTTTGTATTTACAACAGAATACGTGTTTTATAAATTTTATTTTTTTAAATTTTATTGTTTTTACTATTGAAATTAAAAAAATTTCTAACATGTCTGCTGTTATTATTAGCCTTGAAAAGGGAGCTTACTAATCATGTCGAAATAAAAAATTTTCATTTTCAATATCTTGGTTCGTCGAAGCTCAATTAACATCCTTTCTGGAAGCCAACCACACAGTTTTAAATAAAAATAAAAAACCTCAACCAGCTATCCACCTTATATTTCGCACGAAAGAAATCATCAATAGCAGCGAAAATATTTTGAAAACAGAAGCTCCAACACAAAAATGAACAATTAAGACTGCGACTATCCAGTCAGAACAACCTAAAGAAAGGGCTGGTCAAATGAAAAAAAAAAAGAAAGACAAGAAAGTGAGCGAAAGAAAGCCTTACTTACTCCATCCCACGTGAAATATGAAGTACCAGTTTTGTGCGTCCCGGTCTCAGCTGAGCCCCCCGATTTTCTCCCTCTCCCTTGGGAGGCACGCTACCTGTACGCGGCGCGCACCTGCCTCGCGAAACAAAAGCTCCTCGCCGCCGCTGCACAATCATATTATTGCGGGAGCAACGAGGAAAGGTTGACGATTCCGCGCGCCCGCCAGTCCAAAGACCCCGTGGCTATATAGCGCGCCGCACTAAAGCCCGAGCTGTGCGCACGGGCCACGACCGTGAAGGATTAGCTTGAAAGACGCACGGACGATCGTTAAAGTGCACTTAGGAGGAGCGTAGTTTTTTTCTTATGGAGCGGAAGCGAGCTCCGTTTCCGCGTGTTTCGCGTAATTGGAATGCTGCTTTTATTGATTTAAGTTTTTTTTTTTATTGTTTTGACTTGATTAGGTGATAAATAATTATTTGTTGGATTGTGAGGTAAAGTTTGTGCGCTATGTTTTATGTTGTTAGTTAGTGAGATTACAAATTGCAACGCAAAACTTAATTGTAACTTTACTGACTTTACTAGTAAGTGTTTTTCAAAAATATGTGTACTATTTGTAAGAAGCATTTTTTTTAATTGAATGAAAATACATGTGTAAATTGATGCATTTATTTTGACACACATAAAAATAGTTAACAATAGAATTTCCAGTGCAATGCTTTTATATTGTTATATGAATAATTATAAATTTGAAAAAAAACAAAAGCTTTAATGTAGCTATTTCATAGAAAAACCAATTTGGCAGTAAGCTAACAATAAAACCGTAATATGTCATTTTACTATAATTTAAATGTAAAAAACTCTATTTAATTTTACCAGTTTTAAATTGGCTTTTATTATCTAGAAATTCCATAGTTATAGCAAATATACTTTAAAGAATATTTGTTGGTACATAGAAAAAAATATTTCGTTAACTTTCCTATAATGTACAGAAATTTTCCAATAGTACTAAAAAAATAGCAAAATATTGTTCTTACAATAATGCTATTTATACTTTCACTACCTTCGACCTACACGCCAATGGTCACAATAAAGGAAAAAAGCTTAGACGCTATATGCATCGTAAGCAAATTTTTGTGCAGACACCTATTTGGCTAACTAGGAAAGTGCCAGGAATCCGGATCACAAATGCAGCTTAAACTTTGAAATATGTTTTTAGATATAAACATGAATACCCTTATGGAAAAATTCTGCAGAAATTCTGCAGAATTTCTGCATGATGCGGTGCATAATTTCTACAGAATTTCTGC
>UELX01003702.1:0-21815 GCA_900480035.1 Eupelmus urozonus
GTACAGAACGAACTTCCCACACCTTGTATGAAAAAATAATGTACGTAACGCGTGCTGGAAGTAGGTGATCTCGCACGAGTGTTTTTACCACCCTTGCTTCGCTCGGGCGACAAACTGCTCCAGTGCGAAAGCCACCTAATTCTCGCACTAATTACGTAATGTATTATTAATCTTTTTCTTCAAGGACGGTGTAGCGCGTTCTGACTGTATACAATTATAAAGCTATTAAACTTTATCATTTTTTCTTAAATTCAGTATAAATACAGCTGCTTAATCGTAAGAAAATATTGAATAATACCTTTACCGCTATTCATGTCAAGGTTATTAAGTCATCAATTTTAAGCTCAAAGTAATTATAACGGAATTACGTCTAGGTACATTGTCTGTTATTAACCAATTAAATTGTCACGGTGGCAATGACTACTAAGGAACAATAGCAAACATTTTTTGCAAAACAATGATCTTTTTATTGCACTCTTTGATGTCTACATTATTCTACATTTCAATTTATAAATCACATTTTAAACGCGATTTAACAAGATCAACGATGTCTATTAATTTACATACTGAATAAATTTATGTAATTTCACAATCACTAAATGCAATAAATATGTAAGTTATGTAGTTATGTACAAATTTTACATAAAATATATAATACATTATTTTTAATTTGTATGAAAATTTTCATTCTGCATTATGAAAATATATATTCGATGAGTGTAAAAATAGTCTTCAAAGAATTGATTTTTTTCTTATAAAATTTGTAATGATTGAGTTATTCACTAGCCGTTGGATAAAATAATGTAGATGAAAAACTAAAACGTTTAATCTACTTTTTTGGCAGACTCTTTTTCTTCTTCTTCAGCTGGAGTTGAAGGATAAATAGCAAAAAGAGCTAATTGAGCTAATGATAAAGTAAATCCTACTCCATTCTGGAACTAAATAAAAACAATGTTTTTAAATCTAATAATAAATAATTAAGTTAAACATAAAATTAAAATTATTCAAAACTTACTATCATAAATCCATTATCTATTATAAGACCATAGACAAGCCATTGGAATGAAACAAGAGTTCCCATAAAAATAAGTGGGAAGGGAAGAATTGCTGTACTTTTTGTTCGTATGATCTCACCCTAAAAAATAATATTTTATCAATAATCAAGCTTAATTTGAAGCAATATCTATACTCCAATTGAAAAAATATCTAACTTACTATATGTATAAGTGGAGATCCAATTAAAGATAACAATAGCACTGTAGAGAGAATTCCATACCTAAATTCAAGATGTTCTTCACTTTCTATTTGCGCATATCCTAAAACAATTGCTACAAAAGCTGTTGCTTTACCTACTTGAGCTAATGTACCCATCTAAAAATAACAATAAAAATTATTTATTTTCAGTATGTTTTATTTACATTAAAAAATTTAATACGTTTAAATATTCAAACTGATATGATATTACCTTATCAGGAGAGTACAGATAATAAACGACCATATATATTACATTTGTTACTGCTCCAAAGACATTAACATTTATCATTGCGGGATCATTAAGAATCAATGCGTATTGGAGCATTATAATACACCTACAAACAAAGAAGGAAATATTTTCAAATCAAGTTTATCAGAGGCATAATTGTCCAATCAAGTAATCTAAATACGCTGTTAGCAAATTAAAATGGAAAATGCATTTCAGCTGATTGGAATCAGCACTTCAGTGTCTGTGTGAGTATGTGTGTATACGTGATGCAATACCAATCAAGTTAATAAATCATGAGACTTACATTCCAATACCGCCGATGAAAGGCATAGCATCAAATCCTTTTGAAGTCCCCTTATTGTAAATGTCCTTGCAGATCAGCCTACAAATAAGTGCATTATATTAGCTTCAAAGTTAAGAAGTATCCAGTCAAGAAATAAATAGCGTGAGAGAGAACCGACAGAGCATAATTCTGAGAATCTCGCAATTAATCAAAGAAACTTTAATACGCCTCTAAAAAAAACTCACGTTCCAGAGAGCATGTGACCCATCGTCGTGACCGCGGCGCAGGTGCCCACCAGGTCCTTGTAATCCTCCAGAGCCATCCTGGCAGCCTTCCCTCCGCCTCTTACGAAGAAAGTAAAAAAAAAGGAGCAACCGAAAGAGATAAAGCAGGAGCGCCTCTCGCGAGTGTATGCGCCACGTGCCGCGTACGCATCAACACTGGAAGCTCCCGCGTCGCTCGATCACATTTTGAAAGACCCTCGACCCTGAGAAACGAGCGGCGGCCGCGCGCGCATGTTGCTGCAGGCTGCTATAACAGGTAGGTATAGCAGAGGAAGGAGTAAGCCGGCATTTCTGACGCGTCGACGCGCAGACGACACTACTGCAGCAGACGTCGTGACGGCTGCGAGAGACGTGTTTGTGTGTTGGTATGTATTGCATGCGTAAGTGAGATAACGAGATGACGAGCTTATCTAATGGCTTCGCTCGTTTTCAGGATTATATTTTGCATGCACGCATACTTTCGCGACTTCATACTTTTGTTCAATCTGTCGGCGTTGGGTTTATCGGCACGAATTGTTGGTGATTGCTGCGTCCGCGGCTTCTCGAATGCGTTTATTTAATAATGTAGAGTAATGGAATACTCGAGCATGACAGATAGAGGAAATCGGAGTCGTGGAATGTAATTAGAGGAATTTCTTTTTTTTTTTGTAGGTGAAGAATTTTTAATGAGTTAAAGTTTGCGATAATTAGGATGTTTTAATTTAAGTAATGATTTTTTCATTTTACGTTCTGCAATTTGCTTGCTTAAAACGACGTAATAAAAGCTTAAAATTACTTTCCCCAATTTCGGCTCCCTCCTTATTGGCGCGCGCAAAGCGATCATCCCGTTTACTATACAGGAAGTTCTTATTAAAGAGAGCGATAAATTGCCCTATTTAACATTATCTAGCTAGCTAATGGCTTTGCAGTCGCAGCTTATTTTTTCTATTCAATGAACCATTCATGAATTGGTAGCAGCCATCAATGAACACATTGTTTTCTGACCATAAGACTTTTAAGAAAAACAAATACATCACTTTGAATGATAACGTTTAAAGAAAATGGTTTTATTTGCTTGCTTCAAGTTACATCTTATGAAGATTAAAATTATGTATGTACACTGTGATAATTTCTGCTTTTTTACAGTGATGACCCTCTTGCCATCATAAATACAAATTCAACTAGTAATCTTGAATTAACAAAGTGCATTGATCTCACTTAACGTTTACCCGCTTTATCTGTGCTTGTTTTTTTTGTCTGTTTGAGGGTAGCATTCAAGTCTTTCTCGCAATTCGAATATGCCATTCCTAATCCAAAACCTGCTCCTGTGATGATTGGCCACTTTCCTGAACACACAATTAATTATCAGTTTTATATTATATTTAAAATAAAAGCATTGCAATGAAATAATATGATCAAACATATACAATTAAATATTATAATTTATGACCTTGATATCAAATATTTTTTTATTTCTGTAAAAGTATTTATAGTTTTCAATGAATTAATGTTTACTTATAAATTTAATAACAATTGTAATTTGAAATAAATAATTTTAATATAATTAACTATAAACATAACATGCATCTAAGTTATAAGTTGTCTTTACTCAAGTTATTATGTATAATTATGTCAAGATTATTATAATTAGATATAGTTGGAAGAAATTTTAATTCATAATAAAGATTTCAACTAGCAGTCAATGCATGTTTGATTCCCTTTATTTAATGACTTTTTCAATGATGTTATTTAATGATTGTTTTTTAAATTTATTTCATGTTTTTCTTGAATACAAGAGAGATTAAAAATAGAAAATATTTTTAATGCTTAATTGCTATTAAGATTACAGTAAATTAGAGAAACCATTATGAAAAATATGTTCGCAAATTTTAAATTTCTAATGGGTACCACTTTTTGAATGTTATATTTTTCAATAATCATCTATTAAAAAGTAAGTAAAAACACAAAGGAGCTAAAAATAAACCATCAGCTAATAACTATGAAATTGATAGTAAATACTAAATGTTAATTTTCATTCATTTTAATGAAAATTTTTTCCTATCATTGTCAACACTGAAAAGAGTCAGCTGTTGAGTCAAGGTAGCCTTATAACGCGAATTGAGGTTAGACTCAGCCATTAACTCACGAAAAAGCTATTAATCCTACAATCTGCAAAAAAAAACATTCCACAAGCGTGAAACAATGATCCGAAATTGAATAAAAAGAACTTACTCCTGACGAAGAGCAGCGAGAAGACGGATCCAAGGAAAAGTCCACCCCCTGGAAAAATGTCAAAGCAACGCTTGATTAAAGCCCGACTCGGCGTGACTCGATAATGAAATAAAGCGGCCGCGATCACCAGGCCGTGTAATTACCTAATTTAAAGACCGCGTCGGCGAAGCAGCGGTCCCATTTCCGTCCGATCTCGTCCTCGGTCCAGGCCGCGTTACTAGCCATCTTTTTTCCTGCAAAACACACAGAGAGAGGCGAGGAGGCAGAGCGTGAAAAAACTATGTGATGGGTTACGTCATAGAAACAGCGAGCGCGTATCGATCGTATTCACATAACTACCCGAGAGATCCTGCGAACCTTATAGCTTTAGAGAAAAACAATTTCCGGATCGGCGAACTTGCAGACGCTCTTGGCGAGGACGATGATCCTGTGTACAGTAGTAGCAGACACTGTATAGTCGCCGCTTAGGTAATTTCCATCTGCGGCGGGGGGCGACTTTTTTTCTTTGCGGGGCTGGCAGTGCCGGAAAATTTCGGCGCGCGCGCGCGCGCACACCACTGTTGTGGAGGTTTCTGCTAGCGGCCGCGTTGCCCGGCGATTTTTTTTTTTTGAAGGGTTTTTGGTTTATTTTTTGCGATTTTTATGGTCAGTTTGGCTGGGTTCTTGCAAACTTGAATTTTAGTATTTTTACGTCGGATCAAGGTCTGTGACACTTTTCTTGTGTGCTTGGTTTTGCCGAAATATCTGGACGTTGCTTATGCGTAGGTTGAGACTGTATTTTTAAAATGATTAGTTTTGAAAATTTTTTATTTCATGTTTCTCGGTTGAATTAATTTTGAAAGTTGCAATTTCAGGAAACGTCAGATGCTGTTTGCTGGTTTGAACAACATGACAACAGTGTGCGCGTCAATTTCCCAAATATATTATGGAGAACTTAACCTTACTTCAATGCTGTATGTTTAAATAAAAAAAAAACAATTCACATTTGAGGTTTATTATCAATGCAGAGTATTTAAAATATAAATAATTTAATGCATTAAACATGGCACATCGAGCCATTATGGGTTTATCAAGAAAGTTACCTGAGCGAATTGCAAACAATATAAAACCATTTCAAAATCTGTTGATTTTAGATTTTGAAGCAACGTGTGAGAAAAATATAATTTTAAAACCTCAGGAAATTATTGAGTTTCCTTGTGTTGTTTTGTCTACTGAAGACTGGCAAGTAAAAGATGCTTTTCACGAATATGTTAAGCCACGAATACATCCAAAATTAACAGAATACTGTACAGAGCTGACAGGAATTATGCAAGAAACTGTGGAGAGAGAGCAGCATTTTCCACAAGTGTTTTCTAAATTTTGTGAGTGGGTAAACGAGGGAAACTACTTTGATGAAAAAGATAAAAGTGCTTTTGTTACATGTGGTGATTGGGATTTAAAAGTAATGCTTCCGCAACAATGTGAACTTGATAACATTGAAATACCTTGTTACTTTAATGAGTGGATTAACTTGAAAACATCATTTTGTTCAATAACTAAATATTATCCACGTAGTTTGAATGACATGTTAAAGAATTTGAAAATGCAATTTCAAGGAAAGACTCATAGTGGAATAGATGATGTGCATAATATAGTGAGGATAGTGCAAACATTAGCTGATAAACATCATCCACAGTTCACAATAACTACAAAGATTGGAGAGAAAAAAGACATTCTTTGACATTATTTATTAAAAATATTAAATATATTACACTAATACTGTTATATTAAGTAATAAATTTAATTGGAACTATTAAAAATACTTATTAAAAATATTAAAATTATTAAAATGTATATAAAATAATAAAAATTTATATTCCTATATAAATCTAAAACGTCATGCAAAAGTTCATTTGTACAATTGTATCTTTGTGCTTCAAGCATATCCCAAAGATGGCAAGAATTTGATGAATTTGATCTCTAGTTCCATAAGGCACTTGATTGGAAGCTCAATCTGTAGCTGGCATAAAGCTTTCTCCACCAAAATGAGATTCATCATGATCACTGCATAGTGAATAAAACATTTGTGTATCATCCATATTATCATGAAGCATAGACATAGTTTCATCTGCATGAATTTCCATTGTTAACTTTACTTCATTTTGAACAATTCCTTTACATAAATCTCCTACATTTTGCTGAAATAAAAATACATCTTTATTTGAGTAAATATTTATAATAGATTCACAATACTTGATTCAAATTTGATATATTTTACCACTGAATCTCCAATAACTTTTAAATCTTTTGTAAATACTTCTCCCGGAAAGGCTTTGGATATTCGATGAATTATATCTTTGAATTCATCTGCATGTTCATCTATCTTATCTTGCAACTGCCCACTATCTTTTAATTTATTGTACAATCTATAAAAAACAAATTTCAAAATTAATAATATAACGTATTTAGTTTTAAAACAATTAGACATATTTATATGATTAATTATTTTTTACCTCCTTATTCGTAATCTAGTTGGTTCATCTCCATGTATAATTTTTAATGTACCTACATGAATCACACCTATTTGTTGAACCAATGCAAGATCATCTTTTCTAGGACGGAATTCTAATGAAACCCACTGGATTTGGTTTGGATTAAGTAAAAACTCTGTTGGTTCTACGTGCCAACTTGATACAGATGGATACAGGGCTAAAAAATAAAATAAATTAGATTTTTTTAAACGTTCTTTTTGCTTATTTAATTATTTCAGATACAAACCTTTTGGAGTAAGTTTTATTTTTGAAAAGCATGTTAAATCGCCAATATTTTGCAATTTAAGTTTTGTATGAAGTACTCCTTCAGAATTTAACTTTCCGAGAGAAAGCCACATTTGTCCACTTGTATCTTTTACAGCTTCTGATATTTCTATTTTACCACAACCGCCATAGCCAAATAATTGTACCTGAAATAATATAAATAGCATTAAAAATCAATTTATACTTTAAAATGATCAAAAACAATGTTACTTACTACTTTCACAAGACCAGTAAGTTCGCGACTCTCGCGTACAGAATTGTGATAATGTGAAAATATTATTTTTCCTGCTGCCGCTTTTGGGAAATTTGGTGCAAAAACAACTAACAGAGTTTTACTTTCCATACCTTGAAGAGATAAAATTTGAGAAGTCGTTACTGTATGTCTGTCTTTAAGGAACTAGAAAGATAAATAAAAATTTCAATTATAACGTAAAAACAAAATTTATTATGAGTGTATTAGTAAATGTTACCTTAAAATTTTGATCTTCAGCTTTAATAGAAGCAAGTAATTTAATTTTACTATTGCTAGTATTACGAATAGTAAGCTGTTTCGTATCTGACTTTCCAGCTTTAACAGTTCCCCAAACTAAAGCTGTGTGTGTTGCTCGTATAGGCACAGCAATGTTTGGCGCGGTTCCACCTGAAGCTGTACTACCAGGCGAATGCCGACCAGAAGCTCCAGACCTATAATTAAAAAAAAATCAGTATTTATGATTTTAAAATAAGAATGATGCAAAAATAAAATTAAAAATGAAAATTTAATTTTAATACCTGTTAAATACTAAACTGTGCGGTGATGATGGTGAATTGCACGACCTTAAATGCTGAGGAGTTTCAGAACGCTGTAGTTGATGAAAACTGTCTGAGGAAAACTGTTCCGTTTCTGATCCTCTTTCTCCAATTATAGGATAAAAACATACTTTATTTCCTACTACAATTTTAATCATAGCTCGCCTTTCATTATCAGTCTTATTATTTTCTGGTTTATACGAAATTTGTAATGCTAATTGTTCCCCTCCATTAAGTACAATATTATTTGGACATATAGAAAAGTCTCTGCATTCGACCTGATTCTCCTTTGATTGCACTATAATTGCAGTTGCTGACAGGACAATACTTCCTGAATTTTTTATATATATCATTCGGCCTATCTTAGATTGTAGAGTTAAAGGAAATTGAGTATCTAGAATATCTAATCTAGAAGATCCTATGGTACCTTTTAAAGGCACCTCTTTGATAAGAAACTCTTCATTTTCTTTAAAACAAATCGATATTCTTAGTTTGGCTTCTGCATTGTACATTCCCTTTTTCATTATTTTTTCTGAAATTAGAATTAATATTTATTAACTTTCTTTAATACATATAGATATACTTAAGGTATTAGAGAAAATAGAATTAGAGAAAATATTGTTATTTAAACAGATAGTAATTTTATATACATTTTTGTAGGAAAAATAAAAGAAATTGAACTTATTTGTAAATTTTTCTATATAAATTAAGTCCTTTTTGTGAGTATTTTATATACAAAAAAAAACCTGAATATATTTATAGTTAAACATTATAACATAATTTTTAAAGTTACCTCCAAAAGATTGAAGAGACATTCCTCTGAAATCAATATTTACTGTTGTTGGTTGTTTCGGTTTCAGTGTAAAATATACAGACTCTCTATAATTGTCTACTGAGCTAATAGTATCATCAAGACAATTACCAATACTAAATAACTGCGGCTTCATCTGTTTAACAATAATTCTTAATGATTTATGTGCATAATATATTAAAAATTAACTACAATTAATTTAAAAATAACTAAAAAATAGAACTGATGTAAAATATAATTAATCGATTTTTAAATATTTTTAAATAGAGTCAAGTTCAAATAGTTAATTTAAAATTGAAAAACTACTTACTTGATCAAAGTATAATAAAACAGGTACATCTATTGAATTTCCATTTTCAAAAGTAACAGGCAAACTATTACTTGCATCTTCTGTAATTGTTTGGAAATTTAATGTATTATCTTCAGATGGTATAGATATTTTAATATTAGGTTCTTCTGGTACAAAGCACATTAAGTGTTTCATGTGCCAACTTGTCCTTGTGACCATATCTGAGCAAGGTATGTGAAAAATTGCAATGGTTAGTTTCCCCATTCGTGGCATTCTTACGCCAATCTAAACATAAAATAATAAATTAGATTTTAGTTTTCAAAAACTACTTATTTTAGAAACAACACTTCTAAAAAAATACCTTTATTGATTTTCGGGCATCTGGCTCAATTAGAATATTGTCCTCAGGCAAATCAAATTCAATATTATCTTTCTCCCCTTGTATTTGATAAAGTTTTAAATTACATAAAATCCAGCGATCAGTTCCATTAAAGAGTTCAAAATCTGTTTCTTTAGGTATACCTGCTAAGCAAGTGACAAGTTCTTTTGTCTTTTTTCCTATTTCCACTTTTTCTAAAAATTAAAATACAGATAAGATTAATTAATATAATTACTAAAGTTATTTTTATTATTAAATTTCTATGAAAAATTCATATACTTGTGTCAAAAGATTGATTTTTGATTAACGAATTTGTCAATGTATTATCTTTAGATGATAACTCATTTTTTGACAATGCTGGGTCACTGATATCAGTTGGTCCTGTATCATGGATTAAACTTGATTCATTATTAATAGTAGTAGAATGAGTGAATTTATTATGAGCTGTTGATAGCCTTGGTGGAGGCATCATAGAATGTTCTGCACGAGGAATACTCCTATTTGGACCTGTTAAAGAAATAAATTTCATTAAAAATCAATAAAAATAATTTTCCTTGTACGTTTAACAATTTTATAGTAATGTTTTAGGTCGTCAATACATACTTTTTTGTAGACTTTGTTGTAAAGATGAATTATCAATAGAATTTTGATTCTGATTATGTTGCATTGATAATCGATCGGAAAAACTGTTTTGATTTTGTTGATTATTAAAAGAATTATCAATTCCATTTTCAGATGACTTTTCTATACTCAATAAAGTATCATCAATTGGTTCCTCTAAAATCTTTCGTAACTTTGGATCCAAAATTGGCGCTCCATTTAATATATCACTAAATCTTTTACTATCCATTTCACTAATACTTTTACTATCCAAGGAAAGTTTATTTCCAATGCTGTTTTGTGAAAAATCTTTCTCAGGAGTTTCCTTGGAATAAGTTAAGCTTGTAGACACTGGTAAAGATGCTCTACTTGTTGGTATTAATGTGTATGTATCACCGGCAAGATTTACATCTTGTACTTTTGACTTTTTCTTCTTTTTATTTGCATTTGTTATTTGATCAACTAATTTTCTTGGAGTAGCTGAATCTATATCTTGCAAAATTTGAGCAATAGTACTCAGGCTCATAACACTTGGATCTTTAGTACAATCTGCACTTTTACTTTCTTTTTCTTCTGGATGGTAAGATGCTAAAAAATAAAATAAATATTAAAATAAAACATTTATTTAAAAACAAATTTTTAATTTTACAAATTAAATTGAAATGTAAATACCTTCTGTTGTTACTGTTTCATCAACTAGTGGTCGTAATTTTCCTTGTCTTTGAGGACTTTTTGTATTTAGTCCAAAACTTGGCCTATCAGAAACACTGGTAGTTGATAAATGTCCTGTGCCACCACATTTTCTTTTAAAAAATTCTCCTACAGACACTCTTCCATCGTCAACTGTTAAATCAACATCACCAATGATTCCAGAAAAACAAGTGAGTTCTAAACGTTCTTTCTCATTGTTATTATTGTTTAGAGGCATAGAAGGAAGTTTATTTTTTCTCCATGACATTTCATCAGCTAATATTTGACTTCCAGCTTTGGAGCCTGACATGAATTCTTCATCACCAAATTGAGCCATCAATTCTGCTAAATTACTGTTATAACTAATGCCACTAAAATTTTGACCTGGAAATGGTTCAGTTTTTTCAGGAGTTTTATTAAGTTCTGAAGAACGAGCACTCATTTCATTTGGTTCAAAGATAATCTACAGAATATAAAAGATATCATTAAAATATTTAATAAAATTAAAATATGTTCAAGTACTTAAAAAGAAAAAATACTCACACTGCTGGTAGCATTTGATTTATCATCACGAACAAATGTCTGTTGTTGATTCTGCATTTGGTTTGAAAGAAGTACTTGTGCATTTTTAAAATTAGAAAGTCTACTATTTACATCAGAAGTCCTTATTAAATTTGTTGAATTTACATTATTTTCTTTGTCAGGTTCTAAGTAAAATATAGAATCAATAAATTAAAAAAAAGAATTACATTTCATAATTTGATGAAGTATTGTCTACATACTTGTTACATCAATAATCATAGGATCATTGCATTTGAGTAATAATTTTCTAGCCAGTTCACGTTCACGCTCTGGAAATTCCTTCTTATTATTTTTATGTTCATCCAAAGCACTTTCATCCAACACTATAATTGAAAAGAAATTTGAAATAATCAATAACTGTATTATAAACAATATAAAACTTGATAAAAAATAAAAAATTACACGATGAAATATTCTGTATAATCCCCAATGAAGACTGCTCCGTATTCTGTGAACTATTGCTGACATCAAAATTCAGCTGTCGATGCTTAGTGTTTGCTTCATCCTGGGACCTGCGAGACTTCCCGTGCACCCTGAATCAAACAAAATCAAAATTACAATCCACAAACACTCACTTAAAAAAAAATCTCATCACACAACACAAAACAATCAAGCACTGTCAGTCTCAATAAAAGCCAAACCGCAGGACGCCAAGCGCGAACAAGTTGACAGAAAAAAAAACCTACAGCGATCTGCGGTCGACCGTCGACGATGCCTGGGGCAGCGGAGTACTAAGAATCGTCACGTCCGTAAAATCCGGCAGCTTCTTGGCCAGCTGCTTGAGCTGCCTGCTCTTCTGCTTGCTGTTCAGGTCCATCGTCGCTCATGTACTGTATCCTTAGCCGCCCGTTCGAGCGGGCCACAACAAATGCGCAAGAAAGCAACAGCCTCCGAAAGACGCGCGCGCGCGTTACCCTCGCGCGCCGTTTATTTGTTTTCTTTCGAGTATTTTTAAGAGACGCCAAGCGCTACTCCTCCGGACGACTGTTTGAATTTGAAAGTGTGTTTATATACTAGCTGGGGGCAGGGGTGGGATAAGAGCTGCAGTGCCAAGGCGCGCGCGATCTGCCCGTAGTTTTTTCAAAGCCGATGAGCTGCCGCCGCTACGACGCCGCCGCTCTGCCGCACTGTTCTCTGCTGCGCTGCTGTGCTCTGAGACTGTGTATGCGCGCTGTATACACAAACACTGCGCGCGCTCCGTTTTGCCAGCATTCTGCTATATCTGTATATATGCCTTCTGTGTTTGTAAGGGATTAAACGCTTCTAGAGCTTGATAGTTTGGCCGCGAGGATCGCGCCGGTGGGTGTTGGAAAATCGCCGGTACAGTGTTGCCGGCTGGAGCGCCGTTTGAATTTGGAGAAAACTACATTTTTTATTGCTAGTGGGAAAAATTGAGTTTTCGACTGGATTGAAGAGGATTGATGTATTGTTTTTGAAGAATGAGATTTTCGTTTTTTTAAAGATTGTTGTGTTTAGTTGCTGGCGTTTGAAGATTTTTTTAGAGTGTTTTGGTTTTATTGCCGACGGGATAGATGTCAGTTAGCCAGTCAAGCAACTTATACTCCGAAATTTGACAACATGTAGGCGGTTAGCGGAACACATGTTTTCGGACTGTCTTAGCTGTTGAGGTTATGACTACTGCCTCCGGTCTTTTCTGTTTATCCTCGGCCTCTTCTGCTGAGGTTGGACAAGTAAAAATCATTTTTGTAATACACAACTATTGAAATGAGTGAAACTAACAGTGAAAAAATAGAAGTGACAAATGATACCAAAGAGGCTAAAGAAGATGTGACAATGGAAGATGCAAAAATAGACAAGACAGAAAAGCCAGAAGGAAACGCAGCAGACGAAGATTTGCAAAAAAGTACTGGCAATAAAGAATTAAAAAATGAAGAAAACAAAGAAGAAAAAGAATCCAAGAATGAATCTGCAAATAAAAAAGATCTTTATGCATATCTTGACAGAGATGACTCCACTACAGAGAAGTTCAAAATTGAAATCAGAGGTCTACCAAAGTTCTATGGTATTGGAGAATTTAGAAAATTTCTCAATGAAAAGCTTCAGTTAAATGCTAGCAAAATAAAGCCACCAAAACGAGGTAGTTGCTGGGCTTATGTTTGCTTCCGCAGTGAAGAGTGTAGAGAAAATGCTATCAAAGTACTTAACGGCATTGAATGGAAAAAAGCAAGATTATCAGCTCAGGTAAGTTTATTTATTTCTTTAATTTAATTCATAAATAAAATAAACATTAATTTCCAACAATATTTATTTTAATTAGGCTGCTAATCCTGCACCAGATCCTTTTATAAAAAGGAAACTTGAAAGGATAGCTGAGGCTAAGAAAAGAATAAAATTGGATCCAGAAGTTGAAGCAATGTCAGCTGAAGATCGAATAAAACTAAGTACAACCCCCCTGTGGAATATGCCATATGAAGAACAAGTAATTTATTTTTTAAATTTTGTATGCTGTTTATATTACATGCTTTACAAGTTCTATTGTAATTTTTTTATAGTTAGAATACAAGCAGAAAGAAATGAGAAATATTATTACCAGGATAGCTCAGGATATTTCTAGAGTTAACAAAGATGTTGAGAGTTGGTTAAATAAGCAGAAAGAAAAACATAATGGATTGCCAATTGAACTAGGAAAAATTGTTCATACTGATGTTATAGAAGGATATAGAAATAAGTGTGAATTTACTATTGGTAAGATAAAATATTATTAACTTAATTTAACAATTTAAAATTTTTTGATCAACATGATATTTATTGGAAGGTATGGATGTAACTGGAAAAAAGAAAATGATTGGATTTAGACTCTCAAGTTATGCTGCTGGCTTAACAGCTTTAGGACCAGTTGATCATCTTTGCCACATTCCTCAGAGAATGAAGACTGCAATAAAAGTATGATAATTAATAAAAAATAAAACCACCCTTTTTAATTATATTAATTTCATTGGTTATTTTGTTGAAGATTTTAGAAAAATTTGTTTGTGAATCTGATTTAGATGTGTTTGATCCAGTAACACATAATGGATATTGGAAACAAGTTACCGTTAGAACAACACGATTAGATCATTTAATGTTAATAATTGCCATAAATCCTCAAAACATGAGCGATGAGGACCAAAAAAAGTTGAAGGATCAGCTGAAAGAATTTTTTGAACAAGATGCTAATAAAGAAGCTAGTGTGACTTCTTTATATTTTCAAACAATAGAAAAAAAGTGAGTTTTGCAAAAAAAATTTTTTTATTTTATATTTTGTATTTTAATAAATAATTAAATATTTTAGAGGAGCTGGTGGTGAAGGAGGTGGGAAAATAGAGCATATAAGTGGAACTCTTTATATAGAAGAAGAGTTACTTGGTATGAAATTTAAAATATCACCAGAAGCATTTTTTCAAATAAATACATCAGGAGCTGAAGTTTTATATAAAACAGCTGTAGATTTAGCCCAGGTATCCACTGATACTGCTTTACTTGATGTATGCTGTGGAACTGGAACTATTGGGCTTACTTTTGCAAAAGTAAATAATTACACTTAATTTTTTTATTATATTAATATTTGTTTCTGTAGATTAACTTTATGTTTTTGTATTTATAGCACTGTGATGAAGTTCTTGGAATAGAAATGATACCAAGTGCAATTAAAGATGCAAAAGAAAATGCTAAGGAAAATAATATTACAAATTGTGAATTTTTTGTTGGAAAAGCAGAAGATGTATTATTTCCTGTTATTAACAGGATAACAAAACCTAACATCATTGCTATTGTTGATCCACCTAGGGCTGGATTACGTAAGAATATATTGCAATTTACAATGTTTTTATTGATGAATTGTTAATTAAATGTTTAAATATTTATTTGTAGATCAAAAAGCTCTAGTGACACTTCGAAGAGCTGAAAAGTTGAAAAAATTAGTTTATATATCTTGTGATCCTAGGGCAGCAGTTAGAAATTTAATTGACTTAGCTAGGCCTAATTCAAAGCAGTACTACGGTGAACCATTAGTGCCTGTGAAAGCTATTCCTGTTGACATGTTCCCTTACACAAAACACTGTGAACTGGTTTTGGTTCTGGAAAGGTTTTCTCTTCTGCAGAAATCTGAAAGTGATACGTGAATGGCGTTGTACATAGTTTTGTATTAATAATTTCTACGACATATCTATTGTTTTTTATTGACAGGAACGATAATAATAAAATTAATAAAAAAAATTATCATAATTATTCTTCATAAACAAACGTTTCAAATTAATCAACTTCTAGAAAAAGCGCCAAAGAGCCAAAAGATGAGCGCCGCAACGGCCTCCCGGTAACTGGCCTTTTTTAGCATAAAATGCCAATATCTGGGACGTTTACCTTGTCCTGGGCACTCCTTTTTTATTCTTATAGTTCGCAAGACCGAAGGAAAAGAAACCCTCGAGCAGCAAACATTTTAACAAGCAAAAATCAAGTTTGCATCTAACGAAACCTAGCAACCTTTCCATAACGGTATCGACGGTAAGTATGCGGTTTAATATCGCCGAGAGTAGCCTGCATAGACGTCAGAAACTTGTCATCGTATGCACTTGCGCAGCGAGCGCGTCCACTCTGAGCGCGGTCCTAGCACAGGAGCATGCAGTCACGGGCCAAGTTCATACGTTTGCACTTTCGCGTCTCACGAGCGCGCGCAAGTGTAGGTGTATATATAGACATATAGGCTGTGGTCTGAAGTGGTGAGTGTGGCAGGTTGCATCTGCAATGGCATGCAGGCAGGTATATATAAGCCGATGAGTGGCCGTTTAAAAGGACCGCGCGCGAGGGGCTGGATTTTCTAAACGCGATGATCATGGGTATTTTTGAAATTAAATCTTTTGGCTGGTAGGGTAAATATAGTGATTTGGAATTGGATGAGAATATATGTTTTCTTTTTCAATTGTTTTTTTATTTTATTTTTTATTTTGTTTTGTGAAATTTAAAAAAGTGATAAGTTTTTTTAACAATTTATAACGTAGTTGATTGGTAAAATGCAGTCTTAGATCGTAGATAATATTTTAAATTTTTTGAATTGTTTAAGATTTTCCATGATAAATATGAGATCGAGTTTTAAATTAAAATTTTTTTATGTTTCTAGTAAATACACATATTAGGAATTAAAAAGCAATTATCAGTAAAGTTTCATTCATGGATTATAAATGCACAATTTACTTTGAAAAATTGAATTCCACATTAAAAAATACAATAATTATAAATGATAAAATTAATAGTCCAGCCCCAACAATGACCTTATTCACCACATCTCACTTCCCGTCCACTATCCCATTCTCAGAACTCTGCGAGCGCATCAGGTGCATCCACTGCAGATGCATCTTAACGATCGCGCTCGGTGGCGATCTTTAAACCTGCGCCTGCGACAATCGATCTCGCAGGCTCTTTCCGCAAAGTTCGGTACCCGGTTACGCGCGCGCCTACCCGTGTATATATCACACATCAGCAACACGTAAATAGCTTACGCAGGTATATAACGTGCGAGTGTGTGAAGCTAATACGATCGCGAATCGATCACCGTTGATCCTAGCTCGCTCACATCTAAACCACATACCAAAAGAGCCCTCTCATATCACACATCCGCATATACATATATATGTGCACGCTCCTCTCGTGTATATAGCTACAGTGCTGATCTCGTACATATATAGAGAGCGAGAGAAAGAGAGAGAGGAGAGCGCGGGTGTCGAGGGAAACGAGTTTACGCCGGCGCAGCGAGCGAGCGAGAGAGTGGACGGCAAAAGTAGAAGTAGCAGGAGTAGCAGCACACGAGAGGAAGGATCCGCTCGATCGTCAAGTGTGTGTGTGCACTTGTGCAGCAGAGCAGCAGCAGCAGCAGCAGCGGACGACCAACCGCAGACTCGCGCTCTCTGCCTCATATATATATACCTACATACAGTGTCTCCGCTCTCTCTCTCTCGGACTTCGGCGAACTTCGCGACGGGATCTCTTCACCTTTTTTGCCCCTGTCGTCGGCTCTCCCTACGGGGGCGCACCAAACGAGAAGCAGAGAGCCAAGGCCCACGCGAGAGCGGATTATTTCGACTCGCTCGTTCAGTCTGCGTATATATATATACCTACCTGTGGCTCTCTCTCTCGCCCCCCCTGATCGCGCGCGTTTCTCTCTCGCTCTTCGCGAAGTGCGCCAGCAGAGAGATCGAGTCTCTCGCGACACGAGTGTATATAGCAGGCCTGCACGGACATGTCCGTTTTGAAGCAGTAAAAGGGGACGACAGGTTCGCCGTCCTCAGCTGCCAGCGCGGCCCCCGGACGCCAGAGCGATGTAGAGAGCCGAGCGGGCGCCCCGCGCGTGCAGCAGGACAGGACGACAGCAGCCCCCAGCCGCCACCAAGCAGCACAAAGATATCCAGCAAGGATGGCCTTCCTCTGCCCGGTGCGCATACGCCGAGGCAAGAAGAAGAAACGTGAGTTCTCTCTCTCCCTATAGTTTTCGGGACTTTGTTTTTATGTTTATTCTCGCTCGTCGGCTCTTTATCTACCTTTTATTGCGAGCTGTAGCTCTATGTATATACGTGTGTGATACCCTTGTTGTACACACACGGTTTTTGCGCGAGTGCTGGGCTATGTGTGGGATCGACGATCGAGTTAGGTATACACGGCGCCTACGGGATCATACGAGTTCAGGCATTGAAATTACCACCTGTTGCGTCAGTTGGCTCATTTCTTCCGGGCGCACGCGGTTTTTCTGCTGCAGTTTTCATTTGCCGTTCATGTCTATGATGCCGTTCTTATATTAAAAATTTCAATTATTGTTAATTAATCTTAATACATTATTACTAATTAATCTAAACTTTTATAAATTTGTTATTGATCAACTCTCGCTGTTACAGAAACTTTGTTTACTTTTAAATTTAACGATTATTAAGATAAAATGTAATACTAAACATTTATTCAATCAATACTTAATTGATTTAATATTTTTTTTCTACGTGTAGCTGGTGCACATAATTTTACTTTGGAAAAAGATGGCCTGGGTGGACCAGGAATGGGTTTAAATACCAGAGTGCCATTGCCACCAGGACGTATTACTGGAAGTGCCAGTATTGAAACACTTGTAAGAGTTGGCATTGAAAAGGAAAATGGTCTTTCCCCAGACAGTAAAATGGTCATTATACATGACTTTACTCCATGTGTGGATGATGAACTACAAGTTAAGCGAGGACAGGTAAATTTTTATTATTAAAATTCTCAATTCAATCTAAACATTTATTTTGTAAGCATGTATGTCTGCATTTCATTTATTTACATAACATGATAAATTATTTTTATAGGTAGTGAATGTATTGTATAGAGAAAATGATTGGGTGTATGTTATTGCTGCCGATACTCGAATGGAGGGATTTGTTCCGCATTCATATTGTGCACCTTACACATCTCAACTAGCTGAGACAACGTTAGCTCTTATGAATACAGTTAAGAAAAAGCTACCCCGATCAATGGATGACACAGACTTGGTGAGTTCAGGGAGATCACAAGGCCTGGATAATCAGCAAACTGATACAGGCTCAGCTTCAGACTGCGAGAGTTACGCTCGTAATATTACAACTGCTGACATAAATGTCAATCAGTCAATTTCTCAGTCACAAAATTCAATTCAAACTACACAGTCTCAGCCTGATGTTCATCCATTTTTCAAGGTAAAATAAGTGAAATTTCATAATAACATTTTAAAATGTTTATATATTTTTATAAAGTTTTATACAAATTCTTTTTTGCTGCTTTGTAGGATCCATCAGCTGGAAGGTACATTGTATTATACACGTTTGTAGCGCGAGATGAAAATGACGTTAGTGTAGAAAGAGGAGAATTCGTCACAGTACTGAATAGAGATGATCCAGATTGGTTTTGGGTACTTCGACATTGTGATGGAAATGAAGGTTTTGTGCCATCTGGTTTTGTTTATCCAGGACATGTTCTTCATTCTTACGCTACTACTGGAACAACGACGACGACAACCACCTCGATCGCTGGTGAATCGCATAATTTAGGTAAGTCTAAATGAAGTTTATAATTTATTGCATAAAACTGCTATATCCATCAAATGTATATGTGTCCTTTATGCGCAATATGGTAATTAATCAACTAATTAATAAGTAAAACTTTCCATAAAGTCTTCTGAGAAAACTTATTAATCTACAAAAATCTGGGCAAAGGGATGACTGGTTTTAAGAATAATTTTAACTTTATACATTTTTACAAATTTACTACCTATATATGGCATAAAAAATAAACTAAAACTATAATTAAATAAAAAATTACGACTTTTTATAACATTGATCCATGTTTCTATTTGTACTAACACATTAGATATCGAAAATAACAAAGAATTACATATACACATAAATGTTATACGAATGGCAATTGCTTCAGGGGCAGGAAATGGGAATGCAGTGGGTAATGAGCAGTCACAACAAAAGGATACGAGAGATTTCCGGGACGAGACTACCGGTACCGAGTTAGTTGTGCTGTATGACTATAAGGCGCAGGCGCCGGACGATTTATCCGTGAGACGGGCTGATTGGATTTACGCGGACCTCGGCAATCAAACTGTCGACGGTTGGCTCTGGGCGTACGCCCCGAAAACGAGAAAATACGGCTTCATTCCCAAGGCTTACGCGCGCCCTCCCGCCATGACTAGTTTATAATACAATTCGTAATTCGTAAAAAAAAAAAAGAAAACTGTACTCTTATCTTTTATACTTATTTCTAAACAATACAAAGATTCTATACAATGTTCCTGCATACGGCTTTCAATTACGCTTTGTGATCAGCCGCAAATTTTCCTTCACTCCAAGATCCGCTTGATACAATTTTTTCTTTTTTTTTTCTAATGATTTTCGAATGTTTCCGTTGCTTCTTGGCAAACTTTTGTAGCTGTGTGGAGCTCAGCAGTGAAGATGAAAAATGGTTACATCGATGCAGTTAGTGTATCGTGACGTTGACATTCAAATTTTCACAACCGGAAGTTATGTGGTTAATGAATCCATCGTGTAGTATGACGCAGTCACCGGTGAGAAAGACCTCCCTTGGTTTCTGAGCAGTGCGCAGGGAATTAATTGGACCAGTGTACGTTAACGAACGGAAGGCCTCACTGTCAATGCTGTCGATGGCCTGTATCGTATACATATTCAAAATTTGTATACGCATTTTTTTTTTTTTAACAAGACTGATGTGTGTGTACGAATGTTTTAAAAAAGAATTTTGGAATGATGAATTATTATCGAGAGTATTTCGAATTTGTTGAAATTTTTTTTTTCTTTTTTTTACAAAAGTGACGACTTTTAGATTAAGTAAAGTTCTTTTATGTTATGAGTGCCAAAAGCATTCTTGTTTTGCTTGAAAAAACTAGTTTTTATACAAATTTATACAAAAACATTTAAATAAAGATATTATACTATAAACCTTCTTGCGTAATTCAATCTAATTTTTAAATAAAATAAATGTATATATGTACATAATAAATCCATGCTGTATTATCGACATTTTAAATATATAAAGAAAATAGTGCAACTTGTGGTACCTATGTTAAACTAGAATCAATCGTGTTTCAACATTATAAACTAGTATTTTAAATAATATGGTTTAAATTCTTAAGTTTTGAATATCATCTTTGCATTAATAAAATGTTAAATTTTTTGATCTTTAGTAAGTTTAAGAGCAAAAAAATCCTTTTTCTTTTTTTTATCCTTCAAAACATATTATAAAAATAAATGATAAAGTGTGAGCTATAAATACACAAGAAAGTTTAAAGTTGAACACGTATTATTTAGTTAGCTTTACTTAAAAAAAAAGAGCAAAGAAAATTTGATAGCTACCTGAATACTACAGCGTAGAGCGCCTGTCGTGGTATTGCCGATATCGAGGCCCGCTACCCAGGCTATAACAACATCACCACCGTCCTCTTTGTTGCCTTCGCCGGCTGCGTGTACTCCCTCGCATGAAGCGTTACAGTAGAGTCGCGCTGCCAGAATTGGCAGTGGCAGCCGGTTTTTGAAACGGGGGTGTATGTGGCTCCCGTTGAACTGCCTAGCCGCTGGTCCTCTGTCAAGATTGCAAAAGTAATTTTATAGTTTTTTTTTTTATGTAAATGTCTCCTGTTTATTTTTATCAATAATTCCAAATTGATATTCTAATTTCTTTTATTAGAACAATGTGATAAGATTATTTTTTTTTTCTTCAAATTAGGATTAAAAAAAAATTAACGCTAATAATTGTTTACTGTAATTATTTTAGTCTTATAAGAGATAGTAGGGTTGTGAATCATGAATTGTGCTGGATTTTATTAAAAAATGTAGATTCTTATTTAAGCGTAAATAAGATAATTTCTAAAAATAAATTAACTCTGGTTGCATATTTTTTGATACTAGAAAAGGCCAATTAAAGCTTGTTTTTTCTGTATATTTTGAAACTTAAATATTTAAGACTTAAATATTTAAGTTTTACGTAAAATTTATTTAACGTAACACTGCAACACTTTAAACTTTAGATCATTTTGATAAAACCCCGAGACACGAATTTCCTCCTTATATCAACCGAGGACGCCCTACAAAAAAATCAGCACAACACACGAC
>UELX01003703.1:0-21810 GCA_900480035.1 Eupelmus urozonus
TTATCAGGAAAAGCTGTATTTTAAAAAAAAAAAAAAAAAAAAAAAATAATAATTTTAGAAACACTACTATATAAGGCAAAACACTTTAGATAATTATCTAATACAAACGTATATACCATTTCACGCTCCCTCTATCAAACACAAACTTCCTATCCCCGGTGGTGTTTACAGCATTTCAAGGTGTTTCATTTCCTGATCGAGCAAATTACCGCAGAACTCTCCGTACACGTATATATATACGTGCATCGCCCAGCTCTCTAGCAGCTCGAGGTCGCAAGCAAAGCTAGGCACACCGGAAAGAGGAAAAGCAAGAAAAAAAAACATAGAAGAGTAAAACAGGAGCGGCGGACTTGGAAAGGAGAGAGAGAGAGAGAGAGAGCAAATTAGCGGGATTATCGCGCTTGTACAAAGAGAGCGAGGGAGGTAAAGCGAAGAGGGTGGAGAGAGAGAACTAATCGCGATTGTTTTATATCTGATGGGAAGATGCGAGCCGGCTTGTAAAAAAAAAAGACTCAAACTTGGCCGAGCCACGAGCTTGGATTTGCATATTAGCTATGCGGCGAGTTTTTACGTGCTGCCCCCAGCGGGAGTATCGTGTGTATATAAAGTTATAAAATTAACAGGGTATATAGCTCTCCGGTCGTTGCTGCGCGCGCGTCGGCTCTCTGATAAGAAATTAAACGCCCGCCGTGTTAATTTGCTTGCGGCGCTGGATTTACGTTTGAACGCCTTTGAGCGCGGCTGTAAATCTACGTTCTCCTCTTGCGTTTTTATGGATATTGCGGAGAATGATTCACGACCTGAGCTTAACGTCATTAGCAAGGTCATCGCGATAGTTGTTCTTTTTAGTTTTACGTCAGTAATAAGCTAATGATAAGCGCATGCAATTCCTGTTGCACAATAGTTTTCTACTTTTGCTAATTTCATTCTTTCTATTAGATAGCTAAATTCACAAAGCTCGACGAAAGATGAAAAATTTCAGCAACGCTTCAGCTAAAAACCCCCCAATTCAAGAGTAGGCAACTCATAAAATCTCTCCTCCAGCTCTCGCGCAATAAATCAAAATCAAAGAATATATATAACCTTTTCAGCCTTTCGCCTTTGAGAGCCAGCGCGCGCTCGTCGCAAACTCATCGCTCGAGACAATTACATTCGCTTAAAAGGGTAAAGGAAGGAGCAGCTGCCGTCGTCATTCGTCTTTAACAGGCCTCCGCAGCTCGCCTCAAAGACACGAGAGAAGCCAGGAGAGAGAAATCTTTCTCCTTTTTTCAATCGTCCTAGGCGGTTTCAAACGCAAAGCGCAGCCTCGTCAAAGAGCTTTCTCTCTCTCTCTCGCATCGGCCCTGTCTAAGGTAACAATTGTAACGAGCGCGCTAAGTCAGCGGAAGCTCCCGTCTCGAGGTCGAGTGCGTACTCAAAGTCGGAAAGTGCGCGTAGTAAACGAGTGGATGATTTTGGCGGAGGCTGAAAGGAGCTCGAGGAAAAGTTAAATTGGAGGAGGGAAAATTAGAGATGCTTTTTTGACGCTGCCTGTGTTTTTAGGCGGGGGCAGGAAGGCGCGAATAATCGCGCTGCTAATTAGCAATTAAAACGGGGAGTAGTTTTTTTTTCGAGTGGTGAGTGTATAAGCGCGAGCTGGTTTTTGCCGGTTTTTGACACAGTTTTAAGAGGTGGTGTTTTGCAAAACTGCTGGGCTCTTCATTTTTAACGATACGGTTTAAGGTTTTGCAAGCTCGGTTTTAGCGCTGGAAGTGGAGTGTGTAAAATTAAATACGATTCCGCGAATTATTAAATTTATAAATAATAATTCCGACTGTTTATTTAAAATAATAATAAGATAAATGGAGTGCATATAAATCAAGCTGTATCATTTATTACTTAGCCGTGTTGACGATTGATACTTTAAACGGTACATATATGGGCGGATTCGAATTAAAAACATTACGGGGCTTCAAAAATTAATGCCTTCCATTAAAATAAAATATTGAGGTTGAAACGGCGTCCATTTATTTCCATATTTTACCGAACGGATGGGTATAATTGATTAAAAGCCCGACTTCAATCATTACTCACGGTTTTGTTTTACAACCGCGCGCCTCCAGACTATTTTATTATGATTTTCCATTTGAGCCAGCTTGTTTGTTCGGAATTATTATGCGGGAAATCAAATATTCATGTAAAATCCCTCTCCGGGCAAGCCCGCGCTAATTATGATTCACTAATATTTGAAAATAAAGTTGTATCAATCAGTATTATTTTAAAACAACGAGGTATAGCATATATATAAAAAAATTTAACAGCTACTTTTACATACTAAAAACAACGTAGCATATATAATTTTAAAATTTAATGCATACACCGCGCTAGGTATAAACAAAACATAAACCTCTAGTAATTTCCATAAAACGCGATAATATTCGGCCGAACGAATAATCGTTACAATCCATAAAAATAAAAAATTAATCTCATGTTCGGCGCGTAATTAAATTTCCCGATTATGCATTCCGAACGCAGCATTTAACAATATCAGACGGGCAAATGCATAAACAATTTTTACGATCGGAGAATCGTAAAAAGTGTTTATGTATAAACGCACGGAACGGATAAAAATGTTGAAGCGCCGCGGGCGCGCGGTGGTCTCGAGTTCAAAGCTCGGCTTTCTCTTCAACTTTTAACGTTGGATAACAAATCTTGTTTATGCAATGAAAGTTTATAAAGAGAACATAAACTAAGACAAATCTTCTCGATTTATTACATTTTCCAAGTTTACTCGAACTAAAATAGCAGCGTTATCCAACATTGAAAGTTGCCAGCTCGCGCAGCGGGCACTTAAACTTTACGTCTCAATGTACATTGCACAAACAGTAAGAAAAAAAAGGAAAACTCGAATAATTTATCATTGCAACGAACCCCTCTTGTTCAAATTTACGCGCATCCATTTTACACCTTCATTCTCCAACGGCTCAAAAATCTAAACTCCATTCTCCAAAGCTCGAAAAGCACCATCGCTTTTCAACTCTTCCTCTCTTTCTCCAGCAATAAACATTCCTCGTAAAAAGGGCTTGCGTCTCCCGACGCGTCATTCACGTTAAATAAGGCTTGGGCACGGGTCAAGCGCTCTAACGCAGAGAGAGATGCATTCGTGTACTCCTCTCCGGGCTGTAACCGCAAAGAGAACGCGCGCGCGTGTCGTCGTCGTTTTCTTCGTCTCGAGCAGTCCGGCCACAGACCGCACACGGCTTTCAGGTCGATAGACAGAGGCGCGCGTTCGAGCGACAGAGCGAGGGAAGGAGATAGAGGGAATTTTTAAGGGCGGAGGATAGAGACGGACGTGCGGAGATTTTTTTTTTTTTTTTTTTTTTTTTTAATGAAGAGATGCAGTTCTGTTGGTGAGGTGGAGGAGAAGAAAAGAAGGATGCGGTGAGTGGCTCAGGTGGTGAGGCGTTTGCTTCTTTCCTTTTGCGCAACGCGAGACTGACGAAGGCCGGGGCTTGTTTGGCTGGCTAGTTGGACGCGAGAGATGTTTTAAACCGCGAGGGGAGGTAGTGACCAGAGGTGGAGTCGAGGCATTTGCATGTATGTGTCGGCTTGATAAAAGTGTGGTTTTATCGAATTAAAGTTTCCATGATTAAATAGTATTTTTTAAAACAGAAAAGGATGAATAAGATGCGTTCACATCAGGAAGGTAATATTGAGAAAAATAAATTGAATGTCGACTTGCAATGTTTAGTATACAATACCGTCCGAGAATCAATGTTTATCCGGCAACGCGGAAGCGAACAAATTGGATTTACTGTCAAGACAATATCCACACAGAGAAACATGAAGAAAAGCTCGAAACAAACACAGTCTTTGGCGCACGTTAAGTTACACTCTCGCTTTGCATATTCACCATACATTAGAAAATGCACTACAATTTCCCTGAGTGTTATTCCTGTCTTAAAAGCGCGTCGTTTTTTCCCCCTCAAAAACGAGTTTCAAATACGTTTTCGCGCATACATATACCCGCGCACTCGCGCGCTTAGTCCATAAACAGCGCGCGCACACGCGAGCGCGTCTATTTTAATCTGCGTTCGCGTGCGCAAAAGATTGTTAAATAGAAAGAAAAGTTCGCGGAGAAGAGACCGGCGAAGAGAGAGAGTCGAGTTAACGCGAGAAAAAGAGAAATCAAGAGAAAGAAACGCGGCGCGGACCTTCGGAGAGTTAAAAAGAGAAGCGTCGTGATGGGTAGGAAAGGGACAAGCGAGCGTCGGGGGGAGAAAAGCCTCACAATGATTCTCATCACTTTAAAAGCACTCGGAGAAAAGAAGCGCGCGCACACACGGATATACACTTCACGGCGGTGCGCCGACAAATGGTCCCCTATTACGGAGATCTTCGACGAAAATGGCGAAGAGCCGGCTTTTCCGTATTCCAAGGTGACGCGCTCGCTTTTCTTCTTCCTCGCTCGGCCGTGTGTTTTCGCTTATTCGCGCGAGGGAGAAATAACGCGCCGGGTCGTTATAAAAAGGAGGGAGACACGCGCGTATGGGAGAGATTTATTGGTTAATTTATACGTGTACTCGAGCGCGTGCGTGACGCCGCTGTGTACTACTGTGCCTTGTAGCGATATTTACGTAGTACCAGACGCGGAGCATGCAAATTTGTAATTTAAGGGATCGCCGCGGCGCGAGCGCGTGTAAATAGCCAAGCCGATAAATCAGCTGCGCGGATTGAAAATATTGAGAATTCTGAGAAATCGCGAGTTATTGCGAGAGGAGAGCTGGTATTGCTCGGCTGCTGGGATGGCTTTTTGTTTCGTTGTTCTGCAGGACGTTTGGAAAGTTTTTCGGATTGGGGAAATTACTTTTTGTCAAAGTTAAACGAAGCATCAGATTAATTTTATTAAGATTTTATTTTACATGCAGTAATAAAGTAAAAGTTTTTTTATCAATGTAAAGTACATTCATAAAATATTAAATTATTAATTACCTGTATTAATAATTGACAAAAAATATAATTAAATCAGCTACTCCGGCAACAATAAACCACTCTCAACTTCCCAAGCCGTATATCCCACCCTTAACCTCATAACCACGCTCACCCCATATACACATCCTACATGCAGGATTTTCACCCCTGCGCTCGCTACATGCATCCTGCGGAGCCGGATACTTTACCGGAGCGAATAAGTTGGTTAACGAGAACGCGAAGAATATACACGCAAATCCTTTGGCCGGAGGAAAAACGCGCGCGCGCGCGCGCATGAGAAGAACGTAATAAAGGAGAGTTCGGCTCCCCCTTTTTTTCCTTCATACGTGCCCAGGCCGGCTGTGAGCCGGGAAAAGTTGGAAAATTGGCATCGAACGAAAAGTTTCGTTTCCGCGCGCGGCAGACTATTTTCTTATTACTTTCAGGAATTTTAGCGCGCGCGCGCGCGAGGAGCCAGCCATTCTCTCCCTCTCTTGCACTTTGTTATCGCGGATTCTGCGTGCAAGCGAAACGCGAGAGGCGCTGGATAACGCGGGGGCTTGCTGTAATGTAATCCAAGTTGCCGTGGCAGCCAGTCTGGGGGGAGCCGTTTTCTTTTTTCCGAAAATTCCCTTTTTCGCGCGCGCGCGGGGATTTGAAGTTTTTTACGCCTGCGCCGATGGGATACGAGCGTATCGGAAAATTGCATTTTTCGAGAGAATGGCAGGAATTTTTTCGCCTACTTTGCGAGCTATCTGTTTCAGATATTTTTAATTTTCAACCTTCTAGTAAACAAATACTATAGAAATTCAAATTCTCGGTGCGATTATTTCCTCTAATAAAACATTACGTTTCCAACATCCACATTATCAGCCTAGCCAAAAAAATCCCAAAGTCAGCCCGCAAAAAAGGCCAAGGCAAAAGAAGCGCTTCTCGCTCCCGGCCGCGTCATTTAAATACATTATGCAGGCCGCCGAGGTACAAGTCGATCCGAGCCATACAGACCGCTCTGAGAACCGGTGCGCCAGGCAAGCGATCATTTTACGAGCCTCCATCACTCGATCGAACCTGCGTGTATAAAAATGACCAGGCTGAGGATACGTATCTGCCATATAGCGGCGCGAGAGAGGCGCAAGCGGTTACGTGCCCGACATACGTTTTGCCGCTCGGCTGGGCTTTTATTCTATGTGCCGGGGCCTTTGCTATTCTTCTTCGGTTACGGAGGTGGGATTTTTCCGAGGGAGAAGAGAGGATACTTTTTTGGCGTTTGACAGGGGCTTTTGAATCGGGTTTTTAAAGTTGGCGGGAGTGCTTTGAAAGTTGAAAGGATGACGAAGTGAGATTAATTTGTTGGTAGTTGTAAAGTTAGACTAGATGTCGGGTACTTTCCGGATTAATAGCCGCTCAAGTTCAATTTTTCATTTATGCAATTATCAATTTAACGGTAGATCGCGCTCGATTTGCCGACCGGTTAGCCCCGCCTCGGTAAACACAGAAACCAGTTTTTTCAACCGGTCCTCAACAACCGCTCTAAAAGTGACACTTTTTTATCGACCTCAGCCGAGTATCGCATCTAATAAAGCAATTCATTACCAGCCGCATCTCCTGACAAGCCGAATCGAATTATTCCAGCAGCTCTCTCCATCAGCCGTCGTCGAAGCGCGTCCCCGGCACTCTAAATAATGCATGCTGAACGAAATACCCACTGCGCGCTTTACATCCTCATATCCAATTTCTCGTGTTTCATATCCGCCTTCAGCTCCTCTTCTCCTGCGCATACACACACACACACGCGCGTACCCTTACGTCGTATATAGAAAGGGGAGCAGCTACTCCCTCGGGACTGGAGCTTCGGAAATCGAGAGAGAAAGCAAACCGAGAGTTTATTGTTGCAGGATAGCTGTCTCTTTTTTCGCCGTTTGTCTTTGCGACTCTGTCTCTCTGCTGCGTGAATCTTTTAGCCGATATATACCCAGCCTGCTCGCTTTTCGTCAGTTTCCAACGAGGAATTATTTAAGCGTAGACGCGCTGTGACGATATGACGTATATGTATAGCGATTTTTGCATGGTGAGAGGCGGTGCGTGTAGAGCTGGGAGTTATGAATAGTGCATTTACAAAGTGTCGACAAAGCGTTTTCCGGGCATTGATGCGACGTGTTAAGGTTAAAATTGATGCTGTTATTGTTTTCGGAGAGGGATATCGATGATTTTTTTTTTATATCCGCACGTGGATATATTGGCAGTGCGAATTTTCATTCAATATTAATTTAACATTTTTTATCAAACGCAATTACATAGGGTGCAGAACATTTTTTATAAGTCCAGTCGCAGCCGGCCACTCAGGGGAGCGCGGCCTACAAATATATTTCACGATAAGTGCGCCCGTGCATCTCGTTCCTAAAAGCGGCCCATAAAAAATGCACTCCCCAAGCGTTTAACAGTAAAATTCCATTTCAGCCGAGTGCAATCCAACTCCTTCACCCCCGCAACCAATCAAACTTCAGTCCCAAGAACGCCGGCAACAGAGAGCCGCCTCTCTCAATTTCCCCGCTCGAAAAACAAAAAGGAAGAACAAACCAAAAGCCCGCACCAAAAAAAAGGAGAGAAAAAAATATTTCGACAGCGAATAATTTCCATTCCCCGGCCGAGCTGCATGCACTCGCGAATCCCTCGGCGAGAACACGGCACTATATAACCAGGCGCGTGTATATGTATATGTATGCGCGAAGTGCCTCGCGGGCGCTGCTGCAATGGCACGCTCGGAGGGTCATGTCCCTCTCCTCCTCCTCTCCTGTACAACCAGTCTGACGGAGAGAAAGAGGGAGGGAGAAGGACGAGGTGTGTGTGTGGATGTATATATACGAGAGAGGAGGGTAAAAGGGTTCTGCGGCGCGCAGACGGCGATCGTTCTTTTAACGAGTCGGATGCTTTTTTAAAATGTAATTGGGAGAGAGAGAGAGAGAGAGCGAGGGGGCATTGAGACTGGCGCGGCGAGGGTGACGCGCTGATGGGGGAATTTAATGTTGAGAATGACGACTTACGTGGGGGTCTGTGTGGGATTAGCGTGATGCGCTGGGTGGCTTACCTGTAACAGAAAGAAAAAATTATAGATTAGTATAAATTATTACAAGTATTGCGACCAATCAATATACTATATTATCACACAATTGAGTACAAAATTCTACATGTTTTGACAAACGATATACAGCGCGATTGAAGCACCCTCCTCCATCCCTCAATCATTAAAATTAAAAAAAAAGCCATTGAACACGTCATTATTAAAGATCAATATTAGCCACGATCTTTCAGAATTCAAACGAGCGCCTTCCACTCTTCCCCGATAATCCTGCCGACAATTTCCTCTCCTCTCCCTGAAAAGCCTCCCGCCGGCGCAATAGGAATTCCTCCGACGAGGGCATATTTCGAAATAACCGCTCGTTAATGATACGGCAAACGCGAAAAAGAGGAAGAGACGAGCGAAGGGCGAAAGGGCGAGGTGAGAAGGGCAAGAGGAGAGAGAGAGAGAGAGACGCGCTCGGTGCGTGGCGCAGCATACTTTCTCCTTCTCTCTCTCTTACATCCTCTCCTCTCTCGCTCGGCTTGTATATACAGGGTGGCGAATTCGAGCATTGTTGAACGGCATCACAATGCCTTTCGAAAGATTATACTCGAGGATTTACGAGCTGCATTTCGGGGTATTATTTAGACAGACGTGACTGGCTCTCTCTCTCTCTCTCTCGATAACCGGCATTGTGCGTGCGCGGCGTATTGCTCATTTCGCAAGAGTATAATTCCTCTCGAGGTTGTGCAGTGCATTATGGGAAGAGAGTTGCGACGCTAGCGATAAATGACCGTATAGGCTCTTTTGATTAATTTTACGAGGTTCGCGAATGCTTGGTTCGCGTGTGTATGGGGAGTAAGAGGGTTATGTTGAGGAGAGGAGAGGGTCAAGGTGTTTTATGGACGGCGTCAAAGTGCGGGGCTTATTGCGCGTTAATGACACGCGCCGAGGAAGTGAGTTGCCGTAAAAGATTTTGTGGACCCGCTCTCTCGAGTGTGTGGGATGCTAATATAATAGCTTAATGAAGTCCTATAGTCTATAGGGAAGGTTAACCGAGAGGTTTTGTTATAATAAATACGGAATAATAAAAGACTAACAACCGGTACTCAACTTGAGAGTCAAGCGCAAAAATTACACGTTACATGTAACAATGCAGATCCTGAACAATCGCCAGACGACAAGCGGCCATCGAAAATTCTCCAAGTTACTAAACTGTACAAAGATTCCTAACTGTTCATCTGATTCAAACATCAACCTTATCAGGCCGCTATCTCGCGATCGACACAAATCAGCGTCCGTCGATAAACCTCCCAGCCGTAAGAAAGCGATCCGATACACAGTCCACGCTACAGCGTAGATAGAGCCGAATTTTTCCCCGTCATTATCTCCAGGAATAATCTATCTCCCTCTTTTCTCTTTGGCGCGAAGAAACCCGCTCTCCAACAAAAATCGAGCACCGCCCGCTTATCTCGCAGCCGTACGGTACTCCCGGGCCCAAGAAAAAGCGAGACACCGCGTACATAACCCATACACGGTGACTGCGGAGAGTCCTGATACGTAATACTCGATATCAGAGGGAGCCGGAGTCACGGCCGGTTTCTCTCTCCTCCCTTCTCTCTCTCTTCTTCACTTTCCACTTAACTATCCAGCTCTCTCTCTCTCTCTCGCTTCGCTTTATCTGGCTCCTTTTTCTCTCTCCGCGAGGCACACACACAGAGACACAGACACAGACACAGGGGCACATGCCACGCTCAGCCGGAGCGGCAACCGAGCGTAGACCGTGAGCGCACGGCTCAAATCTCACCGACGTCCTATCTGTGCTCGCTCGGCGTGCAGTCGTCGTTTCTGTCTTGCTAAGACGAATATAGGAGAAGGCTCTCTCTCTGTGTGTGCGTGAGCTGGCTTGAGCGTCGGTCATCCGCGAAAAGTCGCTAAAATGTGATTAAACGGTATTACCAGCGCTCAGGTAATAGAGGCTGAAAGAGCCGGATATATCCTGGCGAGGAGAAATATTTACTTGGGATGTTTACGTGCGGATGATGGCGAGCTATTATAGACGGTCTATTAGTATTATTAAAAATGAGCAGGGTTCTAAAATATGGGCTTACAGAACAGATCGTTTATATTTAGTTAATCGGATATCTTATTTCAAATGATAATATTTAATCTAATCTAATATTCATGACACGCTATTAAGTTTCTATTAATTATTAAACTACTAGACATAGAAAAGTAGAGTTAGTAGGTCTCTCTGTTCAAATAATTTGTCGTTAACTATTAACGTTTATTTGATCTATTTGAAATTCATGTTCGATAATAGTTAACTCACGGTATTAAATACAAACGGTATTTTCTATTAAAAATTTTCAGTTTTTGCGAGACGCGCGTTTGTTGATAATTTAACTTTTTTAGTCGTTAAAACTTTAAAGATATATAGACGATCCACAAAAAAGCAAACGACATCTATCTTCAATTCCACTAAATGACCCAAACCTAACATCACTAGTACCCACACCATAAACGTCCCATCTACCACACCTAATTGACAACAATAGCACCCGACGAACTACTTCTGAACCACCTCGAATCCCTCCCGAACCCCCACTCCAATCCGCAGCAGCCCACGGCACGACAGCTCGTCGAAACGATTGACTTCTCAAGCGCAGACTCCATCAACTCTTTTCCCCAACTCTCCAGCTCTCCCCCAACGCTCGCCTAAGCATCCTCCCCATACCCCCACCCACAGCCACCCATTCGCATCCGAACAAAACGCTGCTCGTCTCGCGCGTACGCAAATCCACGCCGGCTGCAGGCGCGCGCGCGCGCGCATACAGCCAGCCAGGCGTGAGCCTTTTAAAAAGGGTCTCTCCGGCTGCTCGTCGATGCAGAAGATTTCGGCATTTCCAGAAGCGATTCTCTCTGTGTTGACGCTCTCAGCGCCGGGGTATGCCAGGGATTTTCGGTAGGCACGCCGGTATAATGAGGGAGGCGCGCGCCGAGCGCTTTGTTTTGCGCCGGAGAGGCTTTTTTCCCCGGCCTCTGTGTGTCTGGGATCGGGAAGCGTCGAGATTGCAGTGCTGGAAACCGGCGGGAGCTGCGCGATTAGAGAGCGAGATACGTAAATATTTTAGGGCACAATTTCACCCTCCGAGGCCGGGGGATTCAGTTTTTCAGGGGACGGGGAATGCGCGCGGTCTGTTAGAATGCGATTTTCTGTGAAAGGCTTGGCTTTTTCGGCTTGGATGAAGAGGAATTGCTCTTGTTAGGAAGACTAACTGGATTCTCTGCGAAATTGTGTTGTTTTCTGAAATTTGGAAGAGGAAAAATTTCTGGGATGGAATGATTTTTTTGTGTTTTTGCGGGGTGACGGATGAAGTGGTCAGAGAACGGCTATTTTTTTGCATTTTTAAAACATGCTTTTTGTTTTTCGGGAAATTTTGTTTACGGTTATGGCTCTGAATTTCAAGATGTACGTGTCTTATCAAAATAAATAAGTATTATGTTTAATGTAGATTGAAGAGCAGCTGCTATCTTATTTAGCGAGAAAGTTTAGACGGACCTTAATGAATCGAGAGCGAAAAAGATTGTAATTTTGAACTTTATAAAGTAAGCTCAAATGTAAATGCGGAACATTGCTCACTTTAATGAAGGTGAATTGCCACTAATTTTTCAAACTCATGATTATGTATTGTACCGGCATTGTGTGAGAAATGGCTTGCATGCATTAGCTCGTACCAGCATGCACGCTTAATTTACGAAACACGTACGAAATTTTGGTTAAAACTAATTATTATTCTTATTTTTGTTATTGTCTCTACTAAATAATTTACTTAGATAATTAATTCATGATACGCAAAGTCCTGTTTTACTACATTTCAGCTTAACGCTATCTTCATCGCTGTATTAATCTCACCTGATAAACGAACACCAACGCAGACTCGACCGTCCAGGAAAATTATTTCCGCTTTTGCGCTAGATAGCGCATAACGATCTATTAATTCGTCATTGTGCGGGAACTAAGAGCCCGTAACCGCTTAGTGCCGGAAATCGATTCTCGTCGACTAAATAATGTAATATACATAAGAGCCCATCTACTAACCGAACGACGACAATAGTAATCTAACTTACTAATGCAAAACCCGAATCTAAACTTTAAATAAACAAATTCTAAAAGTTAAGTAACCAACTTCCTTATCCTACCCCAATCCAACTCCCACTTTTAAGAAAGTTCCTCAACCCTTTCCAACAATCCAAAAAAAAAAAAAAAAATGAAACTAGCGTAACAGTAAACTGCATCGATCAAACGAAACCACATCAACCGGCCACCCTCGTGGCTCCGCGCTCCATTGCCGCTACATATACCCAGCCCACAGGACATTTCTCAGCTTCTCCGCTGCGCACTTCCGTCCTCGCACGCAACAAAGCGACCGCCAGCCGCTACTATATAAACCTCACTCGCGCGCGCGCGCGCGCGAAACCCCACCTATGGCTAACGAGCCTCCAGAAAGCTCCGCGCCAAGAAAGCTCTCAAAATCGATCGCGTAGGCGCGAGTAGCTCGCGCTCAATGACCTCCTCATCGTAAATTCTCCCCCGCGTACATATATAAGTACACGGAGCGTCGAATCGAAAAACTTGGCTTGCACGCGATGTGTCGCCGAGTTATTTTCTATCTTACTCACAGACACGTCACACGAGCGAACAATAATACATTATAGGGCCGACGCGTACGCTGGCTATTTACAGGCAATTACCGTGTTATCGAATAATCCTCGTTAATACGGCGTCCTTTCCTCCAGCTGCCCTCGGGCCGGGGGCTAATAAGTGATTACGGATATTCGTTGTTATCGACGGTCCACGCCGAGGGCAGCTTGCGAGCGCGCTGATTGCGTATTATTGGCCGAGGCGGCGCGTGAGCGGAGATTTGACGGGCGAGCTTCTGATTGAACGCCGCGACGCCGATTTCCTTCGGCGTGTTTCCTTTTTGTTTTGTTTAGTTGGGATGATGGGGAGGAGAGTGGGGATATATGGAGGTGTCGAGGGCTAAGGGAATTGCGAGGGCTCATTAGCGCATGCGCGAGTGGGCTTGAATATTTAATTGTTACTTCGAGGATGGCCCGGAGAATAATTGGGGTGTTAGGTGATATGTATAGGGGGTAGGGTGGAGTTTAATTGCTTTCTGACGATACTTGGATGAATTATGTGTGTTTTTTACGGTAAGAACATTGCATTTTTTATTAATTATATGATTTAATACAAGAAATATAAGTAGGAATTTTTGTTGGTTCGTTGTCTAATATCTATTTCAGACGAAAATGTATGAATCATATTTCATTGAACTTGTGAAGTAAAATTACGGTTGGAGCAGTTGCTGCTGAGTTACATTTACATAACGATCGATAATAGTCATATTCCATTACATTAAATTAGATTAAACGCAGCGAATTAAAAACATTTATGGCTCAGTCTGCACGGTCAATTAAGTTCTCTTGAAAATCGAGCTTGTTACATGCTAGGCTAAATATTTATTCTGTAATTGCTTATGTAGCTGCTAAATTCCGTTCTTATCTAACTGATATATTGCATGCATCATGTGAATCATGTAATGAAGTAAATTTGCTTTGTAAAATTATCCAAAGTATCCTTTGAGCTCTGTGTGTAATATTGAATGTAACGTTACGAATATATACGTGAATGCGCAGAAAGCTATTTTCTAAAATATTTTATACAGAGAAATTTAACTGAATAAAATTGTACGCTTCAGTTGAACTGCTTCGTAATAAATTGAAATTAATTCACAAACAACATTTTTGTAAATTGAGTCTTTATTACCCAAAAATTTTTTACTTTTAATAAAAACAGCTTCATCGCGTATAAAACAAAAATTATTTAAAAATTCTCATTTTTATTTATCAATTAAAACTTTCAATACCGAAGCTCAATGATTAACCGTAACTTTTGCCGCGTAAACCCGCCAAACATCGCAACGCAATTCAGTTTGCAAATTCGGCCGTTAATCCGGCTAAAAATACATCGATTGCCCCTATCTCTCGACAAAAATTTCGCGTCATCAACAAACGAAAGAAAATTTATTCTCCCCCCACAGCGCGGCCGAATAATTCGAAAAACCCATAGCAGCGCCGTACGAAAATTCGCCTGCAGCAGCGTACGCGCAGCCAAGATTTTAATTAATCCTGTCGATGCACTCGCGCGTTTGTTCACCGCTCTTTTTTATATCCACCCACAGCCGCGATCTAACAGCCACAATGGCGTACATTAATTAGGCCACTTTGTTCTATGCAGGACAACCCAGTGGTGAAAATTATAAAAAAATGTGTTCTTAACCATGTAAAAGCACCGACAGCAGCAAACAGGCTTTATCGTCGAGCGGCGCGCGCAGTTTGGTTTCATGCGCGCTTGTTTGCTCTTTCGCGAAAAAGTCAAAGGGAATATTTTGCAATCATCGCAGTCGCCGGGTCGGTATGCTGGATATATGCTCTCGCGAGCAATGATTGCGAAAATTCGCTTTGAACGCTTTGCTTCGAAGCGCGCGCTTGCCTCGAACGTTTGTTCGAACTTTTCGCCGTGTCTCCGTGTTCCGCGATCGGATAATTAATATTTTTTTTTATCGGACATCAAAAGCGTGTTTTTGTGCTCGCTTTGGTTTGGACTTGAATTTTCTCGTAGATTAAGCGCCGAAGTTTGAACTCATTTACTTTTTTGTGTATGGGTAATGAAGTGGGTCAATTTGAGTGGAAATTGATTTATTTGAATGAATCAATTCATTGACATCTGAGTTTTTAAAATAAGTCGAACTATTTTTTATCTATCCGAGTAGAAGATTAATTATTTATGCATAATGGTTCTAATTTTTGTAGATATAAGATCTACTTAAATGCTACAATAATCATATATTTACAATTAAGTATAATATAGGTCTTCATTAAACTTAAATGCAATTATTAAATATAAAATTTATATAGCAAATGCATTTAATTACTCCAATATAATTGTTGAATGATACCACTATGCTAAATAAACAATGACAACAAAAAAAGCTACATACGTGTCTCCCTACAAACCACCTTTCAAAACGAATAAACTACTAAAACCCACAACCCATTCTCAAACCCAAGAAAATTCCCTCCAACCCATCTCTTACAACTCAAACCCCACAACAATAACGTCTCGCTCTCTCTCTCTCTCTCTCTCTCTCCGTCAGCGAATAAAGCCTCACATCCCGAGGCGCGCACCGCCCCGTGAAAACAAGCGCAAATCCCCCCTCCCCTTTCTCAAGATGAGCGACTACGACGATCAAGCCCAGCGTGAAATTCCCGCGGCAAGCGGCATTAATTAGTCGGCCAAGACAAAAAAGCTCCACTCTCCCGCCCTCCCATACATCTACACACCTATATATACAAGCGCACTTGAAGTTCGCGACGAGCGCTTGTTGTGTCTACTCGGCGTGCGCAGTGTCAAACTGGCTCACTCGACGTCTCTATGTCTGAATGCGCCTGCGTATATATATATGTATACGGAGGGATAGAAGAGCGCTGTCTTTGCGAAGGGCTGTGCTTACGCTTTTTCTCTCGGGTTTCGTCTTTTAACGCGTGCTCTCGATCTTCTCCCGATGCGTATTGTGTACACCCTTTTCCTGGCTTTTTGTAACGCGAGAGGAGCGGGAGGGTTTGTTGTTTGCCGGCTTGTAAGCTCTGCGTGAGTGCTTCGCTGCGGAAGGGGGATAATTGTGACTTGAAAAATCTGATATTCCGGAGGATGGAAATCGTTCATTTGGGGTTATTGGTTTTTTTTGCGAGAATTATTGAAGCGAATGATTTTTCGTTTAATGGAAGAAATTGAATTAGCGGCGCGACGATAAAATCAAAAAAAAATCAATAAGCTGTTATTCGGGTAAGGCTTTAATTATAAATAAGAAGCTTTTATTTGCTTTTATACACAACTTGAAAGGCCAATGACCCGTTCTGCAAAAACTGCTGAAAAGATCGGAGATTAATTTTTAATTCAGACCTGTCTCGCTTGAAAATTGATCGGGACTATAATTACAAATCGTAAAAGATAAATTAATGCTCCGCATTACAGCGTTCATAAAGAGTCAATACACACCGGTAAATTAAAGGCATATTTAAGGACGCGATATTCCACATAAAGCATAAAATATCCACGCATTAACGTACAGCGTAATACCAAATCCGTAACTTCTGCTTTATTACCCACGACGTCAAATTTTACGCTCGCCCATTAATAATCCCACCCAAAATCCATAACAACTTTTTCCATCCCCAAACCATCCTCAAAAAGCCAACTTAAAATCCCTACCTCCCATATCTCCAAATCTAATTCAATCCCATATCTCGACAACCGCGCGCACTAAAATCTCCCTCTCACACCCGGCAGAAGCAGCTCGCAATACCAGAGCGAAATATCACCGACTGCATTATTGCGCTGCATACGCGCGCACAGCAATATATATATACATATACACGCAGCCGTCTACGCGTTTCTGCGGAACTTCGGCCTATATACGCGCTAGTAGTCTCGCTGCGCGCGGAGGGTTTAATGGAAATTATCGCCCCGGCTGACCGCGGAACGTCATCGCGCGCGTACGTGAGATTTTGCTAATTACTAAACTATCGAACGGGCCGTATAAGCCGGCCGGCGGGCTTACTGCATCGCTCGTAAATCAAAATTAATACGTAATGCCGGAGATTCTGCCAATCAGCGAGCTTCCGCCGTGTCTCTCCGGTATTAGAGAGCATGAGATAGGGGGCTGCTTTTTTCCTGCGGCTTTGTATATGCGCAGTCAGGAGTTTATGAGCTTGAGAATAGCTGCTCCTTTGTTGTGCGCTTCGCGGATGATGGATCGTTGCGTAACGTAGCTCGGGAGAGACTATGTGGATTCGACTTTTTTCTTTTCGGAGCTTCGAGGAAAGTCGAGCGACGTTATGATATACTAACCGGGAAATTTTTACTCTAAATAGACAATGCTCGGGGGATTGCGCAAGTCACGAGCGCCGGGTAATCGCGGACGATAAATCCTCGCCGCTCTCCACTGGTCCTCTCCCATACGCACAAACAAAGAGTGCTCTTTTTAATTGCCAGCGCCGCTAATTTTCTATCCAGCAGTCAGCTTTCTCCAAGCGAATGACGTACATCAGCCAACGTCTTTGGAAAGCTAATACCCATCCAGCACATAACACAGAAAAATTGCGCTACTAAAGCAGAGCGGAGATACTTGCTCCAGCCGAGCGAGTACTTATCCAGCCTGACATGTAAAATCCTGAGCTCGCCGGCTTTAAAAGCCACTATATGCACACGGCGCGAATATCGGAGCGAGCGTTAAAGCGCGCAAAGTACCAGTGCAGTTTTCGACCTCTCTCCTCTTTAACATCGATAAAATCCAGCCGCCCTCGAAAAAGCCCCCCACCCCGACTTTGCAAATTCGCTTCGCTCTCTATCTACCTCTCTCCCCCGTTTTCCCCGGTGCACGCGCGCGTCCGGGTCGGCCAGATAATGCGACTCTGCGCGCTCCCCGGAATATGACGGATTGCGCGACGTGACGCTTGCTCCGTGACGATTGCGCCAGCAGCGCGCGCGATCGTAAATTTCCAGGCTGCGGTTTTCGGTGGCCCCGCGGCTCTGTGTGCATGCATATATATATACGTACATTCGTGATTTAAATACGCGAGAGAGGGAAATGCATATATCGAGCGGGGGCACGGCTGAGTTTTCGATTAGCTGCGCGAGCGCACGTGAGCTTTCGAATTTCCGAGGCTTGTTGACACTGGAGCGACGAGGAATCGGGGCGCACGTAAGGGTGAGAATTTTTGGTCTAGCGCTCGCTGTGCTGTGGAGAAGATTAATTGCGCTTCGCGCTACAGCGTGATTTATTTTGGGGTATATATATGGGACGGGTGTGTGGTTTTGCTGGTTTTTTGCGATCGAGATCGCGGTAATCGACCGCGAAGGTGTGAATTAAAAGCAAATATGTGCTTAGTTGATGGGGAAGAGTTTTGGAGGGGGTTGCAGAAGCGTCTTGCAACTTTGGTTTTCGGTTGCGGATTTTGTTGATTAAAGAGAAATTAATATTCATGATATTAGTGATGTCCATTATACGTTGGGATTGTTATCAGTTAATTCCGTTTCTACTTTTTATAAAGCAGAAATTCATTTGAGTCTGATTTCTAGGAGGAGGAGCAAGAACTTTTCTAGATATTAAAGAAGCTTGAGAGATATAGGATTTTGGAGGTACTGGTAAGGTTTGAGAAGTCTTATTCTTTCCTTTGAGTAAGCTTTCAGTAATTTGTACAGAATTGCCGCACACATTATCCACACTGTTTGATAGGCTTAATCTTTAAAATCTTTTTAAGTATTATCTTAGGCCTATTTAACTGTCATCATTACACTGACAATAAAGCAACCTAGTCAGATCCTAATTAGACCCTTTTTAATATTCTACTATATAGGACCGGTTCACTCACTTTGTAAACAGGAACATATTGATTTTTAAACAAGCTAATTAATATTAACACACAAGCCAACTGCACCATCCCCGCTAAAATCCAAACAAACTACCGGTACCTCGCACCCAGTCCACCAGCACCTGGTATTCAACCTCCATCCTCGCCGCATTAATAACACTCTCCACCCTCCGATACACATCTCCGCGCGAAAGCAGACTGCAAATCCGACCGCGGAACGATAACAACAACACATGTCCTCTCTCCCCCTACAACCACCCCACATAGTCCCATCCCCCTGAAAAAATCACTCAATCCGTCCATCCATCAGCCAAAATCCTCTAGCACCTCTGACCAGAGAGTTCCCAACTCTGGTCATAATCCACACACTGGGAGCTCTCCTTGGCTCCACGTGTCGTATAGATCAATTACCCGGCTCGCAGGTTGCACTGACTGCTGGCAATTTATTAGATTAATCGCGCACAGGAGGAAGCTGCCATCTTTCTCTTGGCTTCTAGGAAGCCCGCCAGGCAGGCAGAAACGCTGGGGGGCGTCGTCCATATGGCAGGAAGTGGCCAGGTGTTGCGCGCGCCCGAGGGAGAACCGGCGCGCGTGTGTGGGTCAGGGAGACGTTCATATGCGTGAGTAGTCGGGTGTATTATATGAAAAATAACGGAGTACAACAAGGGCCTCGTTGCCTCTTGCTATCGAGTGGAGTGCGAAGTTTATCGCTGTAAGCGTGCGGCTGGAGGTAGATAGAGGATGGAGAGATGAAAAAGGATGAATGGCCTCGTGAATGGAGGAACGGCCGGGTTAAGAGAGGTCCTTAAAGCTGTCCTGGAGGAGGAGAGCGAAAAAACGGCTGAATCGAGGTTGACGCTGAAAAGAGAACGGCCACGGAATGCTGGCTGGGTGTGCTGAGAGAACATAATGCGTATTGTTTCCCGGTAGGTATTTCTTTCGCATGGATATTGATTAAGGCTCGTGATAACGAGCTTTTTGCTCCAGTTTAACAAAAGTATCAAGATCGCGCCGTACCGCGAAAAACGATCAGACGACTTTGTTTTAATAGCGAAGCATGGAAATAATCGCTCCACTGCAAATAGAAACGTGAGCGTATATCAGATCTTGCATTTTTATTCCTTACCAGGCGCTTTTATATCATTGCCACAATTGCGTGTATCGGACTCCCATTGCGCCAGACGCGTTGAAAAGTGTATTTTCCGTCCGCGTCTCGCGAGTTCCAGGTACAGAAGCCATACGCGCACAAGTGCCTCTCGTCGTCGGTTTCGCAATGACAAAATTAAACGACAAAGAGCCTGTAACAATCGCGCGAGCTCTCTGGAATAAAGGAGAGGCGGACGCGTAATAGACAGCTGTCCCTCAAACAATCGACATACTGCACTCGTTTTCAGCTACCGGCAGCGCAGCGGGAGGAGGTTGAAGCACAGGATAGGAGAAGAAAAAAGCTAAACAGGAGACAAAGAGCGAGTCCACTCGGAGACAGTTAGAGCTCATCATTTGAAGAGAGCGAAAGTATGTGCGCACGCTAGGAAAGGAAAAAAACGAAAAGGAAACGAGGCAGACGTAGCTCTCGGAAGTACAGAAGAGCAGAAAACGCAAGGGCTTAATCGAAGGGGTTAAAAGGGAAAAATTAATGAAAAAAGACTACGTGCGCAAGTGGCGTCGGTACCTTTTAGCTATTTTCAGAATTACCGAGAGGACCGGCGCGCCAAATTTTGCGCGAGAGAGGGTTGATTATGCGACGCGGGTATGATGAGACGCCGGGCCGAGAATTGCGTTTGTAAAGCATTTTTAATTTTCTGCCTGATGGGGGTCGGCCTCCCGAGAAAATGCCCGGCACTGTATACATTCCGCCGGTTTTCTCCTTTTTGTCGTCGGTGTTTTACGTGGGGGTGGGGCGCGTTATAAAGGATGGGACTTTTATTTGCCGCTTTACTTGGAGGAGGTACTTGGATAATGACTTTGGACTCGTGGTTTTTCTGTTTTGTAATGGACGAGAGTTGCGGATGAAAAATTTAGTTTTTAGGGATGTTGGATGTTTACGAGATAAAAAATTTCTGAGCAACTGCCAAGGTTTTTTACATAGTGACAATCTTTACGCGAGTTCGTGTAATGCAGTTATTTACAAGAAACAGCTGCATAGTGGCCATCAGGCATCACGCGTAATTAAAAAAACACAAAGTAGAGTAAGATCCTTTCTACGAAAATGCTGCAAATTAAACGAATTAAAAATTTTAAACAGTTAATGAGGCCTTTCGTGTAATGCCGCCAGCGCTACAGTTTTTCGCAACGCTTTCCTTTTTTTCATTTTCTCTCTTCAAAATACAAAGTATAAGCGTGTATAAGCGTGTATGTCTCGCGGATTCAAGCTCTCTGTGTGACGTAATTGCTTCTACTTTTTTGCCCGGTTTTATTTCGCTTGTTTCTCCTATCTTTTTTTTTTGCTCTCAGTTGTTTGAGACTCTCAAAAAATCTAGATAAAAATGATGAATTAGCACTATATGAGGGAAAAATGCTCTGTTAATTTTTTAGTGAAGCGGAACTGCATGCGAATTCATCATAAAGTGATAAGGTTACATAAAGTTTTTTTAAACTATTGATAGCTAATAGCTAAACTGTTAGATGATTCTCACAGGTATATATATATATATATCTATTTCTAAAAACATTGAATGAATAGTTTTATAATAAATTAATCTAATTTTTAAATGAAAAATTTTTCTATTTAAATATCTTTAAAATGTTTTTTTTTTTTAATTTAAGCATATAGCTTTCGTAGCAACGTATATCCATTTTATACGGAAGCTTATAATGGTGTAGTTCCAGATTCCATTAACCTAAACTTAATAAAGGATAAACATTATATACCTATATAGAGAATAGCTTGTTTATAAACTTTCAAATCCCTTAAACGATTAAAATTATCCGGCATAAAATGTTAAATCATAAAAAAAAAAATAATAATAAGTTTGTTTGTAAAAATTAGATTTGCTCTTTTAATAACGTGTTTTTCTAAATAATGCTTGAACGATGCTTTTGTGAACAGACACATTACAGTCGACTTATTATACGTGTAAAAATGGTAAAAAAACACCAAAAATACTGAAAATAATAAATTATTAGTACATAAAAGTAATATATTATTCGTATAATAACAAAGGTCACTAAAATATACATTGTAACACATTTTTCCCAACACGCGCAAGAAATAGGCCCTTTTCTATGCCTAAAATTGGTAGAGAAAGTTAAGCATTTCGAGCGTATTTTATAAAACAGGGCGGAAATGGCCATATTTCCGC